>JAPFFP010056940.1:0-51315 GCA_026153255.1 Solanum medicagineum | reverse complement strand
GTTGTTTGTAATTCTTGAGTCTAAGATAGAAATGTAGAAAGTGATGGATAGTTGAGAGTTCGAGAATTCCCGAGGGAGGAGTGAGATAAGCTTTGAACTTACTCGTGACTTTAATCTACCTTTACTCTTCATTCGAGGTCGAATGATCACAAGGGGGCGATGATTTAACATACCATAAAATTACCAAAATGCCCCTAGAACATAGTCACACATATAACACGTCTTCCAAAGCTTCGATGAAAAATTTGAGACTGAATTTTCAATTAGCGTGAAAAATTGAGTGGGAAAATAGTCTCGATCCAATTTTATAGCAACCAGATCGAATAATAATTTTCGCAAGTTAAAACGAAAACAATAAAGGTGCGTGACATGGATGCAACACGGACCCATCGCGGACCCACACTTAGATTTTTTTTTCACTTTTTCAATGGGAGTTGAAATTGCGAAAATACATTGGTACGCGACAAGTCCGCGATGTGGACCTGGTCCACCGACCTGTTCCAGTGAAGTTTAAAATTTTAAATCTTTTGAGGGGCATCCTAGACTTTTTTTCGCCCCTTCTAAACTCGATCCACGACCAATACAAGTCGTTTTTAGACTTAAAGGGTTTCAGAAACCTATTCTAAAGTCCTTATGCAAAATCTAAGAAGAGGCCTTGAGTGAAGAAAAGGAGAAAGAGCAAGGGTTGTAGGAATTGAGGTTGATTTCTTGAGAAATTGAGTGTCAAACTCCATATCAGGTATGTAAGGCTACCCAAAGCATAGAATTATTCTCCCATGTGCCCCTAATTATAGAGAATTGAAAGTTGAAGATAATGATACCTGTCTGTATAAATTCTTGAATGTTTTAAGGGAAACTATTTTATCTTATCTACATATCTTGTTGAATGTGATGATTTTCCTAACTGAATTACTTGTTTACATGGTTTAGAATGAATGAGTTGTACAAGCATATTAACCTTGCATGATTATGTGGCTAATGAGTCCAAGAATGAACCTAGGGATTGTTGTCTAGAGCCTTGATCACATGATTGTAGTTGTTGGTTGTTGTGGTTGATGATAATGAATTGAGAACCTCAAAGAGGTTGAATGTAATCTTAAAGAAATATTCCCAACTCCTCGAGTTAATGAATGAATAATGAATTAATGTCTTAGTCTAAAGGAGACTAAATGATGACAAAGGATGAAAATCAACGTTTATGAGCATGTCGAGTCTATGGGAGAAGTATCGAGTATCGAAATGGGTAAGAGTGATCCCCACTCGCGCTCACAACTATGTGGCCAGCGTAGGCAAGGATTGACCATGAGCAACGGATGTTTCCTTAATCCCAAAAGAGGACTTAGTGTCATTTCTATATTGGATCCAATAATGTATGGCTTCTATCCCGGCAAGGTATTGGGTAGATGGGGCAACACCATTGGTTTGTTGTGTCATCTATGGCTCATAGGTGATGGGTGTAGGTCCGAGAAACCCCATATAGTATGCCCTCTTGATAGTACTCTTATGTTGATATGATTGTGTGAGTCTTAATGAATGTTAAATGAAATAGTATCTATTCCGTGTTCTCAAATGAGATGAATTCTTAATGAACTGATGTTTCTATATATCTTACTTATCTCGCTTACTTTTAGCCCATATTTGCAAATCATACATTTCACGTATTGACGCCACTTTGGTGTTGCATCATTTTATGATGCAGATTTGGTAGACAGGGGATTTCAGCAAGCGAATCGTTGAAGTCCAGACTTCCAGCTCCAGAGACTTGGTGAGTCCTCCCTTGCATTCAGAGGATGCCTTTTATTTTTTTTCTCTATATCTGAGTCAATTTTGAGTTTTTGGTATCTATGGCCTATCATGGTACCATCTTAGATTGTTAGTTATAGAGCCTTGATAGGCGCAGAGAGTTGATGGATTGATGTTGGGGTTCTTTTCCCCTTTCTTTTTCTAAATCGAGTTTACTTTTCATTCTATGACACTAGATGGATATTTATGACTAGCTCTGCGGCCTATGACCCTTATTTCTTTGATGGAAACATGGTATCCCGCTAATGTGATTTCTTATGTCTTCCACTAGTATTAATGAAAGAACGAATGTAATGAGGCCAGGTGGTTTGTTTGGGGACTAGCAATAGTCTCTGAGTGCCAGTTATGCCTAGGGTACCCTCTCGGGGTATGGCAAAAGGATCATCACCCAAGGAAACTGACATGTCCATTCATCGATTCACTTAAAATTCAACAATTTCAAAACGAGAATATGGATGATAGTCATGCACTAACCCACCATCAATGATAATGCATGCTCATCTATTTATTACCACAATCACATAGTTTCTATGGCTATGAACTCAGTCAAGTGATGACTTACGCTTAAGAATAATTTCACCCGATCCATCATCAAGCTAGGTCACTTCACTCAAAGGAGTTTAAAGGTTACTCGGACTTCACCCATAGCCCATAAGACAATCAATTTAAACAAGCAAGTATTTTCATTCAAGCATTCTCATGATCATGGTACTATCTCAAGTGAAAGCATTCAAGCAAGGTGACAATATGAAATTGAGACAATATCCACAAACATTCCATAACTGGGCAACAAATTATTCATTCATAGCCTAGCCCAAATCATAGGCACCACCTATTTCATCCTGTTTGAGTAGAATCAAAACCCACGATAAATCAATCACACATGTAATACAGGATTTTAGTATCACCATAAAGGTCTACCCACACATTTTCCAACAAGATTTTGGACAATAAAATATGATTAACACACTCACAAACCTTGATAGACCTTTTTATCAATGAAATTCTACCAAAAGAACTAAATCAAGGACCAATAACGAACCTCTTCAATGGTGATACACAATGAGGGTCCTTAAAGATGCTTTGGTGATGAATATACTGAACTTCCTTATGAAAATTTTCCTAGAAAAAGCTAAACTGGGGTGTTGGCATGTGAAAAGAGTGAAAAGGAGGGAAGGTGGAAAGTGAAAGGACCAAGGCATTTGAAAAGCCTTAAGTGGGTCAGTGAGCCGTGCATGTTTGGCGATGCCGAACAACAACGCCTAGCACGTTAATATGCAAAGTGTGCTAAGGTGTGCCTTTTTTAATAGTATGCATAACTTTCTTTCAGCCTTGAAAGGTAGTGAAATTGACTATCCCACATTTGTTTTGACAATCTGCTGAGTTGCCACTGAATCCGCAGAATTCGACAGCACCTCAGGAGTTATCAAGTGACTCAAAAGGTCGTCAATCAGATAGTCACCACTTTTACTTGGCAATACGCTGATTGGTTCCATTGACTGCCCTTTTAGCTTTCTTGTCCAATTTTCATTTTTCAGCCCTGCACAAATCAACACCTATTATTTGAAACTAACATTAGTAAATACTCACCTTGGGTTGCCTCCCAAGTAGCACATTAGTTAATGTCGTGGCACGATATAGTTCCTTTTCTTCATCAAGTCACTGCAGATTGGTTCATCACTAATAAAACTTCGGGATTATCTCCCAACTTTAGAGTTTTACATATATTGAACACTACTTTCTTATCATTCACTCTGAACTTAAGGTCTCCACTCTTTACATCCACAATAGATATTCTGGTGGCTAAGAACGGCCATCCCAAGATAATTAGCATGACACTATCCACCTCACAATCTAATATCACAAAATCAGCAGGAAGAATGAACTTGTTCACCTTCACCAATACATCATGTGAAATCCCAACCAGTCGTTTGACAGACTGATTTGCCATGAGTAGCTACATTGTTATTGGTGAAGGTGTCTCCAACCGCAATTCTTCAAATATGGCTAGGGGAATGAGGTTTATACTCGCTCCCAAGTCATATAATGCTTGCTGAACTTCAAAGCTCCAATGGTGCATAGAATAGTGAATGCACCTGGGTCTTCTTTCTTCACTACCAACTTTTGTGTTAAGGTCGCACTACAACTATGAGACATCTCGATTGTCTCACATTCAAGAGTTCACTTCTTTGTGGCTAATTCTTTTATGAATCTAGCATGACCTTGCAACTCAATCAATGCTTCCACAAGTGGAATGTTTATCGACAATGAGTTGAACATAGAGAGCAATTTTTGAAACTTTATCCTCCTCTTTCTTCTTCAATCTCTGAGTAAAAGGAGGATTAATCTTGACTTGAGGTGTTTTCAACCTCATAGCTATACTTGAGTTTTTGGGGAACAATTTCTTGACATTCATAGCATCATCCCCAATCTTCTCTTGTTTATCACACTCGAGATTGCTAAGAGTATCACCACCTTCATCATTAGCTATAGCTTATCAACTTCAACAGTAATTCTACCTTTATTTTCTCCCATTTCATTCAGGCCTTCTTCAACAAAAAGAATGGCTTTGTGCCTTCTACCACTTTCCCACTACGAGTAGTAATGGCTAAGCACTGCTGATCATTTCCCTTAGGATTGGAGACCGTATCAATAGGAGAACCTTCATTTGGATGCTGATTCACATAAGCTAATATGTTTCCAAGATGAGTTTTCAAGTGCTTAATAGACGCTGAATTTGACATCACTGTTTGACTCAACTATGAAAAGTCATACTTCATCTCCTTCAATACTTTATCCGAGGGTTCCACCTTACTGAAGATTCGGGTAAGCATATCTATAATCCGATGATTCTCTGGATTCCCCACAGGGTCAACAACTTTCACCTTGTCACGGGGTGGAACATACCTATCTCCCATCCTATCATGGTTTCTCCAAACCCCAACTTGAGGTTAGTTAGGCCACGCACAATCTCACCATTCAATGTTATTTTTCTAACCTTGATCCCAGGGTGGCCTTGGAAAAGCCAGCCGAGAAACAACCATTTGGTTGTTCCGTATAATGTACCTTCTCATTGGAACCACCAAATGGTGTACCATCAAACAACAAATTACTGGCAGCTCCCATGACATTCAAACTTTAACGATTTCCTCCCATGCATACTTAGTCAAGAGGTCAAGTTGAATTAACATCATAGCCATGTTCTCATCCCTCTCTTGATTTTTAGCAAGCTTCTTCTTGGATGGACCCCTATGCCCTAAAGGTATCATGCCATCTCTTGTGTACCATGCTCAGTTAATTTTTATCATGCGATCAAGGAGGTCACAAGCTTCGATGAATGTTTGTATCATTAGTCCTCCTCTCATCAGCTGGTCAACTACTTCTTTGTTAATTGCATCGAGGCTTACATAGAAGTTTTGCAATAGCATATGGTCCAGAACTCTATGACTGGGCCATTGAAGTAGGAGCTTTTGAAATCGAATCCATGTTTCATGCAATGGCTTGCCTTCAATCTACTTGAAATTCTCAATACTTCTTCTCAACTTTATCATCTTCGGGGAGGGAAAAATCTTTTGAGAAATGCATTTTCCAGCTCCTCCCATGAAGTGATAAAGTCACAACGTAACTTAGCTAGCCACCTCACTGTCCCTCTAGTAATGGAAAATGGAAACAACCTCAGTCGTATGGCTTCTTGGCTCACTCCCCTAAAATTGAATAAGAGACAAACTTAAACAAAGTTCCTTAGGTGTTCTTGAGGATCCTCACAGACTAGTCCTCCAAAAAATCCCTTTAGCTTGAGGAGTTGCAACATATTACTTGTTACATGAAAATTAACTCCTCCGGCCAATGGGGGTGGTCGGATAACACCTATGCTTCCCACTTGGTCCAAGTTAACACCTTGCATATCATTCACATCTCCAACATTCTCATTATTGACACTACCATCATCCTCTATTTTAACACCTATTTTTCAATGGCAACAACAACAAGAACACAGTAAAAAAAAACTCTAACTACAAAAACAAAGCTTAACAAGCACTTTTATTATAAACTCTTTTATTCCCGTTAGGGTCGAATCCCACAGTGAATTGTAGTTCGAGATAAAAATGGTTCGTTGGACTAAGAAATTGTAGGATCTTGCAGCTTACAATAATTCAAAGCAAGAATAAAACTAAAAGATATCTAATTAACAAGTTAGTCTGCAAATTAAGGAAGATGTTGGGGATGTGCAAGTATGGATATTGATCTACTAGTTGGGTTTAAATATTTGACTAAATGAGTTGATAATGAGTGAATAAGCTAGGGTACTTGTAACTCAAGTTTAGCTATGACACAGAGTGTTTTGTATGATTCAATTATGAAATCAAACGCGAACTATTGATGACACGCGTGGCCTAAGCAGTCCCAGCAAAATTTCTAATACCTTGACCATTGAATCCATGGTTGTGTACTTGAACTGAAAGCCCAAGAGTTTTCTAGTCACTACATCCATTCTGCACTCTAATCATTTCGACTAAGGCAATAATCAGAGATCTAAAGCAAACTCCAAGTTTGCAACCTTGAAATTATAGACTAAATATAGAAGTGGGTATAAATACACTTAAATCAACTACAAATAAGTCAAAAAATCAAGACCCAATAGATAAATCAAAAATCCATATCAATAGCACACCCTCAAATGGGGGGTTTTAGCTACTTATTCTAGAAATTAAAGATTTAATACCAAATATAGTAGCTACAGTCATGGGTACCAAGACTGAATAAAAAATAGTTAATTATCACCGTCCAATCTACTCCAATTTTGCTTCCCCGAAGCTTGAAAGCCCTACCAACCCTTGTACTCTAAAGAGTCAAAGTTCTATGTACTATTCTCTCTGTAATACTAAGAAAAATGATATGATATAATATGTATAATGTCCTTTCTAATTTACTTATATATTCTGTGAAAAGGTGTGAGAGTTTGTGCTATGACTTGCTATTTGGCGATCAAGGTCAACCATCGTTGAGCACTCCTATGCGTCGAATTTGCACTTGATAGCTTTCTTCTACATATTTATAAGGCTCATCTTCTGCAACATTAGGTGATGGTTCTTCACTCAGTTGATACAACTCCGCGATGGCTCTTCACACTCTATATCATGCTATAGATTTAAATTAAGGCTTGGTATCTCTTATGGGTGGTCTTTTGCTCTTCTAGATCATGCCTCAAAGACAAGCAGCTCAAAGAGCTCTCACTCTCGAAATGAACCGACCCTTCTAGCTCCACAAGTTGCCTAAGGAGAGGAAGGAGTCACTCCTGTTGAGTAATAGAATATGGTTACATTGTTCGCATGGGCCATGGCCAACCAAGGAGTTTAAGCTCCTCGTGCTCCTACCCATGCCTCAACGGTTAGGGATTTCATAAGGATGAATCCTCTAGAATTCTGTGGTTCCAAAGATTAAGAGGACTCCCAAGTGTTCATCAATAAGATGTACAAAGTTCTTGATATAGTAGGGGTTAACTTGGAGGAGAAGGTGGAACTAGCAGCCTATCAACTAAAAGGCCTTGCTCGATTGTGGTTTGTTCAATGAAAGGGTAAGAGAGAGGATGGAGATCCTATCACTTGAGAAGAATTCAAGGCCGCCTTCCTAAACCGTTTGTTCTCCATGGAGCTAAAGGAGGCCAAGATTACCAAGTTTATGAACCTCAACAAAGGTTTGATGAGTGTTAGGGAGTATTCCCTGATGTGCTGTCAAAATGCATCACTTTTGATGCTTAAAGCTTGGAACTTTATGTTTTCACATAACGATATCAGTAGATTTTATGTGTTTTTATGTTTTTTATAGGATTATAGGGTTGGCATGATTTTTTGGCTAAGTGTGCAGAGATTGCAACAATTGAGGTTTTATGACACCCTTTACGGGCTGTGGAAATTTCCACCGGCCATAGAGTAAGTCTTATAGCAAAATCCAGTGAAGAGTGATTTTCTAAAGTTAATTCTACAAACATACAGATGAGCTGTAAAAGTTTCTATGAGTCATAGACCATGTATTGTACTCTGAGGATTAGAAAGTAGGGAGTTACTTAAAAGTCATCTGATGAAACCCTCCACGGGCCATAAAACTTTATACGGCCCGTAGATGGGTCTCATAGAAGTCACCCTTAGAATTGCCAATGGAGTCCACAAAGCCTTGACTATGGACAGTAAAACTTTATACGGCCCGTAGAAGTTGTCTGTAGAGGCTGCCGACCCAGTTCTCCTATTTTATTTTGATTTTTTGTTTTAAATACTATAAGGTAATTTTTTTAGGATGCTTAACATAGGGAACATCACATAACATGAGAGAAATTCAGAGATTCAGTAAGAAAGAGTGAAAAATATTGTGTGACACTTGTGAAACATTATTTTGTGTTCTTTAATTCAATCTTGTGATCATTATTGAAGAACTTGGGTTTCTTGTTCTTACTTGCATTTTGCAAGTGCTTAATTATGTTATTCAATATCATGATTCTTGCATCTACACTAATAATGAGTAGCTAAATCCACAACTAGGATTGTGGGAACTATGAAGAACTAACAAGGTAAAATGAGATAATTCGTAATTCTTGGAAAGTGTCCACGTATGTATCAATTAATTCTCTTTGGTTTGAATACTTTTTAATGGTGGCCAACGTTAGAACTCACCTAGTGTTACAAATTGGATCAAGGTAGTAATAAATAGAAAAAAGATTAATTAATAGGATTCTATTGATGTTTCTCATCTAATCAACCAAACTGTATCAAGGGGAGGTTGTAATGCGACAATAGGTAAGGGTTAGTAATGTCACACTGCAAGGACAGATCAAATCAAGTAGTGAAATTTGCCTCTCGCCTGGATTAAAGGGTTTGGAAAACTTAACATACCGTTCTGCATACTACATACGAGAAAAAAATTCAATTATCTGGTAATATCGAGTTAGGGAATCATAGGGAACACAATACCCTAGTTATTCCTCTTACTGATTTCACACTTGTATTAGTGTTGGATTTCTTTCTACAGGTTTTACAAAACCCTCCCCTTTTGGGAGATAGTAGGTTAATCAACTCGAACTAGTTGAAATTCTTCTAAGTCTACCATATTCCCTGTGGGATCGATCCTAACCTCAGTTAGGATAAATATCTTGACAACGACCGCTTTAACCTTCAAAAAGGAAGTGCTGCTTGGACGATATCAAACTTTTGGCACCATTGCCGGGGAATACGGCTAGACTTTTTTAGTTTGATTAGTTCGGGAATTAATCCTTATTTTCCTCATTTTACATTTTTTTTGTTTTAGCATGCAAGTGTAGTGTATGTACAACATGTAAAGTCGAGGCATTCCCTTGACTCTGTTTGACCTAGAGATTCAAAGAACATTGAGAAGGATGGCCCAAGACAACACAACCAACATGCTTAATGCAGTCCTAAACCAGAACCAAAACCATAATGAGAATGATAACCCACCTTCGCTTGAGGGCATTGACCCACAACCACAGGATCTCAACATCGAAGCTTATCAATGGAATCAATATCGCCTAAATCCTATGCTTATGGATGTTTCTAGAGCTATGTGTAACCACCACTATCGGATGACAAAAAGTTTATTTTACAAGTGGGTTACTCCAAATGCTGAAGAATCGTGGGTTGTTCGCAAGCCTACCATCAGAGGATCCATATAGTCATCTACGCGACGCTCTGTTTATCTCTAAGAGTGTAATGAGGAACCATAATCTGTTTATAAATATTATTGGGCTTTATGTCTTCCCATTATCTCTCATAGGTAATGAATTCTATAGATATTTGATCTCCCATAGAGTTCAATCACCAGCTATGCTAAATTGCATAATTCCTTTTAAGAGAGGTTCTTCCCGAGATCGAAGAAGCTCAAGTTGAAGGACTAGATTAACAACTTCAAGCAACTTCCTTGTGACTCAATTAATACCATATGAGAAATCTTCATAAAGTGTTTGAGAAGTGTCCCTGACCATAAAATAGTTGATGATATGATGTCAAAATACAACACATTTGGTACCTAAAACAAGGGATTTTGTGAGTTCTGAAAGAGACTTTTTAGTGTTTTGATGTGTTTTTGTGTTAATCTTGCAGGAAAGTTAGGTTGGCATGATTTTGAAGAAAAGTTACAGATTTTGCTGAAGCATAGGCCTTACGAGCCCACTTACGAATCGTAGCTCAAGCTACGAGTCATAGGGTGGTGTTGTAGCAAGAATGAGATACCAAAATCAGAAATCTGCTATGTGGAGGTCACCCTTACGAGGCCATCATACGAGTCATAAGAAACACTATGACTCATATAGGTGGACGCGTAATAAGAATCAAAGAGCCCAGATGTTGGACCAAAAACTGACGGACAAGACTACGAGAGCACGAGTCATAGTTCAAGCACTGACTCGTATCCATGGGTCGTACTAATTAGTTCCAAGATGCCAAGAACCAAATACAAGACCCCTGCTACGGCTCGTAGGTCATCATACGAGTCATACCTGCGAAACTTATCAGCTGCCAGCTGTTTTTTCTGTGTAAATTCTAAGATTGTTTTATAAATACTATATATAGTTTAAGTTTATTTTTTAGAAGGGAGAGACGACCAGTAGACAATCTACAATCACATTTTGAATCTTTTCTTAGTTTTCAGAGTAGTTTATTGTTCTCTCTTGGAAACCCATTTTGTGGATTGCAAATCTTGCTTTGTACTAAGTGTTGATCAATCAAGCTTGTGCGTTTGCAACTTGTGGTGCCTATTTTCTTCTTGTTATTGGTAAAACTCTCAACTATGTCGATATTGTGCATTTTTGTGTGTTTTACCTTAGCCATGAATAACTAAGCACCCATAACTTGGGGTTGTGGGAACCATGGGCAGTTGACTTGAAATAACCTAGGTTTATTGCATTTCTATGATTGGGGTTTTGCATGTATATCCAATTCCCTTCATTATTATTGTTGTTTGGTAGTGGCCAACACCAAACCTTGCCTACTATCATGATCTCGATCAAGGTAGTGACGAATAGAAAAAAGGAAGTAGATAACAGAATTTGATTGATGTGTTCTCATCTAATCAATCGAGCCTGACCAAGGGGAGGTTGACTAGGACAATAGGTAATGGTTAGTTGGTACGCCATGGTTGCCGACCAAGCGCCATGGTGAAATTCGGCTTTCGCCTTCACACGAGGGCCGGAAAAACTAAGTTACTATCCTACATACAAATCACCAATTGTAGTTATGTTATCTAGGGTAATCAAGTCGGTGAACCATGGGGAACACAATTCCCATGTTGTCCCCAAAATTGAGTGTTTCTTCGCATTATAGTTAGTGGTAGTTTTATTTTGTTTTCGAATCACAAACCCCCCTCCCCCCTATTTTAGAGATTATAGTCATAAATACTAGAAATGATTAGTGGTGAAATATTGAACTCATGCCCTGTATTCCCTGTGGATTCGACCCTAACCTCGGTTAGGTTAATTGCTGACAACGTCTGCTTTCTTATTGGAGCGTGACCACCACCAGAAATTATGGCGCCGCTGCTGGGGAATACAACTATGTTTTGATTTGATTTCACTATTAGTTAGTTCTAGTATTGATTTCTAGAGTCTCCTATATTTTATTTTTCTGTTTGTTTTTGTTACTTGATTTTGGGTGCAGGTTGGCAAGCACTATGACTGAAGAAAAGTTCTACATTGCAAATGACTTGTTGGAAACTTTGCAAAGGCGTACTTTATTTTACGGGCAAGAGTCTAAAGATCCCCAAATCCATCTACAGAGTTTCACTCAAACGTTGAGGGGGGGTCCTTGGGACAAGACATCCTGCTTTGGAGGACATAGCTCTTTAGGTTTTCCCCATGACTCTTTGGATTGAAGCTGCGGAATGGTGGTCAATTCTCCTACCCGATGTTTGCTCTAACTGGGGAGAAGTACAGAGAATCTTCCTTATGAACTTCTATAGAGAGTCAAACAAGCAGAAGATACAGAACAACATCTGTAATTTCAAAAGAATGCCAGGAGAACCTTTGGTAGTGGTCTGGGAAAGGTACAAGCAGTGCTTGGCAGCAAATCAGAGTCATGGTTTTTTACTGATGATGAATTGGTAGCTAGCTTCTACCGAGCATTAACCTCTGAACAACAAGGGCAGGCTAACGCATTGTTTGGAGGAGACTGTTGGAGTTTGTAAGATGACCATTTATTGAGATCACTGAGAGCATAGAAAAGCTATCTGCAGTTGCCTAAGTCTACCTGCCCCTTTAAGAGCAAGCTAGACCATCTACTAGTCCATCTATGGGAGCCTCAAGTAAATCCAAAAGCGATAATGCTGCACACTGGATGAGGTTACTACACCAGCTTTGTATCACTGATAAATTGACCTGGAATGAGCATATGCTCGAACAAATCCTGATCAAGGTGAATGAACAAGATGAAATTTTCTAAGAGATAAAGTTTGATTCCCTCAAATGTAACTACGAAGTGGAACAAGAAACTATATCAATGCAAAGTCTTGGTGACAGGATGAAGCAGCTTGCTGAGCAACTTGATGCAGTGTAAGATGAATAAAGGAAGAGTAGAAGGAGCAGAGATGGAACTCATGGAGAAGTCTGATTATCTGTGATGGCATAGTCAAGCCACGATGTTAAACAAGGCGCTTCTTAGAAGGCAACCCAAGCATCTTTTGTGTGTTGATTTATTTTGAGATATTTTATCATAGTTAACTTGTTGGTTGGTAATTTTATATTATGTTATGATTGTTGATACTTTGAACCAGTTGTATCAATTGGCATTTTGTTGTATTTTAAGTAATAGGTTGCAGGTACAAACCAAGAGCTGAAGAATAGAAAAATTATGCTTGGATGCAGCTTCTACGAGTAGGCCTACCAGTCGTAGTGAATGTTACGACTTGTTGTCATGCCTCGTAGAAGGAAACAGTGAGTACCAGAAGCTGACACACACACTACAAGCCAACCTTATGATTTGTAGGGTCCCTTACGAGTCGTAAGTTGGATTCGTAGTGCTCAGGTATAAAGTCATAATTTTCCTAAGTGTTGGGTCTGCTACGAGATTGGGACCTACGAGTCGTATGACTTCATCTGACTTATAGTCGGGGTCTTATAAGACCAATCTATAGAAGTTTAAAGGGCTAACCATTTTTAATATTAAGAGACCAACGTCTCTTGGCTCTTTATGTCCCTTCATAAAGCATCCCCTTTCAGTTTATAACTCCCCCACTATTCCCTTTCACTATCTCATTCATCTTTACATCTTTCACCCACTAAAACTCACTGGTAAGTGAATTGTGCACAAAGAACTGTTTCAGTTTTTCTTCTTCTCATCATACATTCACACATTCATCTGGTAAGTTTTCGTGGTTAAATTCAGTTTGTCTTTGAAAATTCCTTGTCTTATGGATGATTGGATGAAAGCCTCAGAAATATAATTAGCATAACAATGCAAAAGTGCCTAGGATAGTAAGAAGAATATGGTATACAGTTGTTTATGTCTTTGTAAAGGGGTCGAGAATTCTGTCCTTGTTTGGTGATTTTGATATCTAATACTATGACAATGTGTTTTTGTTGTGTATTTTATGGATCATTATGAAGATCACATGGACTGAAACTGTTGGTTTGGGGGTGTTATGATTCTCTTAGGGTAATCTTCTCATATGTATCCCCTTTAATATGCATTCATGTTTTTGCTATTAGAAGTGCTTTGCCCAGAAGGGTAAAAAATCATGCTTTGTTTTGAGACGATTGACAATGAAGAGTGCTTAAGTTGCTGCAGTATCACCTATATCTGTGTATGTGTAAACTTTGATGCTTTTTGATTAATTGTTGGTCGTTGTGGAAACGTTGGAGGCACCCTAGGTGCTCTCTGCTTTCTGCTATTAGAACCCACTACGAGATGTAGGTTGCTTTACGAGTCGTAGTGGATCTTTGTAGCAGGCATCGGTCACCTAACATGCCTTAACATTATCATGTGAAACTCACCTGCAACTTGTATCCCTTTCTACGAATGGTAGTGGTAGTTGTGGCCTTGATCGGAACCCTCGAAATGGCTCTGAAATAAGATACAAACCTGGCCTACGACTCGTAGAGCACACTACGAGTACCTGCATTTCGTACCTGATTCCAAAATACATTTCTTCTAACTACCTTGTTGTTACGAGGCTACTATATGACTCGTAAGTTGTCCTACGCATCATACTTACACCTCATATCTACAGCCTTGAACTTGGTTCGGTTTGTTTTTACTTAGGTTATCTTAGTGTTCTTGTTTGATTGTTTCATTTGTTACTTGTTTGATTGAAACAAAACATCATGGGACTCATGCTTTAACATGTTGACAATTTTTCAGATATAATGTCTTCAAGAGGTCAAACGAGTACTGCCTCTGTTTCTGGTCATCGCCTAAGAGATGAGTCCTCCGAGGATGAGTAATCAATTGAAGAGATAAATGTACACCCTGTCCTAGAGACTGACGTGCCCTTAACATGATCACACTCAACCAAAATACAAATGGAAGTGGACAACACCTCCCAGTCTGATGAGGCGGATGAAGAAGACGGGTCAGATGATGATGACTCCACTTCTGATTCTGTTTCTCTTGAAGTGTCTCAGGCTCAGCCAGAAGAGACCACTCCTTCACAATCAGTTGATTTTGCTTACACCATCAACTCCACCGACCCGCAAAACACAAGTTAGTGTGTTCCTGGAAGGAAAAAGATCTGTGAAAAGGGATTGGAACCTATGAGTCGAGGGAGGCCGGTGCGGAGATTTCATGAGGAAGCAAGGTTAAAAGACTTAGGATTGAAAGGTGTGCCAGGTTTAGAAGATGATATTGACCACCATGGGTTAGGATAGCTATCACAAGTGCTGGGAAAATACGCCCCTTACCTGGTCTGAGAATTCTATGCCTATAATACTGTACATGGCAACGTTTCGACGCTCATAAAGCCCATTGATGCACCAAGATTGAGTGAAGTCATGGTCAGAGGTGAGGTTGTCGACATCTCAATAGAAACTATTCGAAGGGTGCAGTTCGAACCTAATTACAGAGCTCCACACACCACAGCAAAATATGATCATAGGATGGCAGACATGAGGAAAGCTGTTAGTCAGAATGATGCCGGGATGAGAACGGAATTATTGAGGAGGATAGTGCGCCAAATTTGCTAGCCGATATGGGTTACAGACCATGATAAGCATATTCTGAAGGCCCATATCTCATTTAGGGAAAAGTTTTGGTGGTCTATTATCTGATGGCGCATCAGGCCCACATTCATGGATAATGTGATCACATTAGAGAGGGTCGTGTTATTGGCAAGCATCTTGGCAGGGTATGACATTGATTGGGCTCGCATTATGATAGAACAGATCCATGAGTCATCAGTCCGCATGCAGCAGGCATTGCCATTTCCGATTCTGATTTATAAATTATGCAAGGAAGCTTTCTCTCCATTTAGATCCTCATATAGAGGCTTTCTTGCATATGATGGATCCCAGCCTAATCAAGGCTGATGAAAACCCAATAGCCCTACAGAGAGCTATTCCTCCAGCTACTCCAGAGCCATTCCTAGTAGAGCCTCAGATTCCAGGTTCACTTCCAGCTACTGTCGACACTACTCCGGCTGCTGCAGAGCTTAAGCCAGCGGTTGAGATCGAGTCTACACCATCCTCCAGCACTCCAGCACTAGCAGCAACTACTTTACATGTTGACCCTCTTTTCTCTGTTGTTGCTTTTTTCAGGCTTTATTACGCAGGATGGCTGTAAAAGAGGGCAGGCTACGTGAATTGTCAGCACGGGTCTGACTATTGATTGATCAGACTGTTTGGGACTCTAAGGAGAGGATAAGGGCATTTTCCCGAGATTTAGTTGATGAGAGAGTCCGAGCGGTGGATGCCCGGGTTGATGCATTTGAGACTATCAACAAGAGGCTTGAGGGAGCTAGGCCTGCCAACGCGAGTGCAGTTACTGAGGAGTTGGCCAAGTTCAAAGCTGACTTATTACAGATGTTGGTAGCCCCTGTTCCAGCCCAGAGGTAGCACCAGTCGGTGATGAGGCATTTGATTAGCTCACAACTGTCTGGACACCCGTGGGAAGAGGCCCTTGAGCAGAGTGATGACCCAAAGCCAACCCCAAAGAAGCCGAGATAGGAGGAGGAACCCATACCTGAGGAGGTGGTGCAGGAGTCACTTTTGTTGGTGGCTATTCAGAGATAGCGAGCTAGCACACCCCACCTGGACAGGGTACTTCCGATACTACTATAGACGAGAGGCATCCCCAAGACCCTACAGATCAGTCGAGAGTAGTGCTTGAGCACCATGATGTTTGACCCCTTTTGGCCCCAAGTCTTATTTTGCTTTATGGATATTTTGTCCTTGTGTTAGACAATATTGTTTTTCTTTTGTTTTTTGGATGTTTTTGTTGGATAATGTTCTCATGTTGGGTTTTGGATATTAGTTTTGTTAAGTGTTAGTATTTAATGTCTATATATCTATGTTATGTTTTTATTTTCTCATCTTAAGTTTGTGTTTTTACTTTGGGGACAAAGTATAATATAGTGGTGGGGTGTGGGAAGTTATAGATTAAGGTAAAGACTGAGTAGCCTTAAGTCCATAATTTCCCCTATTTTTGATCTTAAGGTTTTCTTACCGTGCTTCTTTTTCCTTGTGGATGTTTACTTTTCTGTTTAACCAGCATGTTTAGGTAGTGTAGATAATGAGTAAATTCATAGTAGTGTTATCTATTGGCATATACATAATTTTTAGATGTGCTTTTAATGTTTTGATGAAAGATTGGGTACCCTTAAAATTTTTGAGGTTGTGATTATTGATGCATTCATACATTTTTGAGTAGTTGGCAATGTTTGTTCTGATATTGTGAAAGTAAGCTGAGACTGAAAACATGACCTGTGAGTCTATACTTGATTGTGGATGCAATTGCCATGTGTGTTGTGAGCCTATTTTGCTGAATTCATGCATCTTGTATGGACCCAAAACATGCCTTGTTACTCTAAAATTGGTGATGTGGTGGATTTGGAAAGGATCTTAGGCCTTTGTTATTTGAGTGAAACCACTTTTGGCCTAAATAACCCACCAGATGTGCGAGTGAATCCCTTGTTTCAAACTTTGAGCTTCGCATGCAGTCATTCTTTCTTGATACCTTGCTAGCTTAACCTTGTTTGATGAACTACCTTGGTATTGTCCCTGGTCTATCCTTGAACATGTGAACCTTGATTAAGGCCAAAGACCTAAGTTGAGGGTAGCTGCAGTTGGTGGCCCTAGTTTGAGGCACAGATGTTGTGTACTTCACCTGAGGCTAAAAGCCTAAGTTGAGGGTGGCCCTTATTGTGGTAAAGTAATAAAATAATATGGTTAGTTAGGAAATCAAGAAAGAAATGAAAAAGCATGAATCGAGTGAAGAAAAAGAAAAGAAAAGTGCCTTGAGTTGAGGAAAAAATAGCAAAAGCGAGTCTGAAATCGAGGTACAATTGAAAAAGAGAAAGAAAGCACTCGAGAAAAGTTCAAAACAGGAGAATAAGGATGGAGTGATTAAAAAAAGGTTGGATTATGAAAGCAAAATGTGTTGGTAGACATGGTTCAAGGATAACTTTTAGTCACAATTTGCCCAAAATACCAAACCAAAGCAGCCTGAACCTATGTTACAAGCCTGTAAGTTCTAAAGTGATCCAACTCCACTTTATCACCAAGCCAGTAGATGAGTATAGAGGCAAGCCTATGGTGTTAGTCAGTATCCATTGAATTTCAATTGTGAAAGTGAGAATGCTTCCTCAGTCCTTGAATTCTAAATGCTTTTGAGTGAGTATAAGGGACTCTTTCCAGTGAGGACGTTTGCACTACTTGAGTAGCATATGACTATACCAGCAATTATGGACGGTTGATGCTCCTTAGCTTGTCATAGTTGGATTGCCAGGTATCTCATTATGTTCTTGTTTGCTCAATAACTTTGCAACCCTGTTTTGAAAATAGAAGTTGGGTACCTAGATCAAAGGAGTTGATATATATGCCATTAGTATAGCTGCTTTGTATTTTCTTTGTCTGTGTAGATTGAGTCGTCGCTTGAGGACAAACAACAATTCTAAGTTAAGGGTGTTGATGTGTTGTCAAAATACAACACATTTGGTTCCTGAAACAAGGGATTTTATGAGTTCTTAATGCGACTTTTTAGTGTTTTGATGTGTTTTTGTGTTAATCATGCAGAAAAGTTAGGTTGGCATAATTTTGAAGAAGAGTTGCAGATTTTGCTGAAGTATAGGCCTTACGAGCCCATCTATGAGTCATAGATCAAGCTACGAGTTGTCGGTGGTGTCCTAGCAAGAATCAGAGACCAAAATTCAGAAATCTGCTAAGTGGAGGTCACCCCTACGAGGCCATCATACGAGTCATAAGCCACACTATGACTCATATAGGTGGACTCATAGCAATAATTAAAGAGCCAAGATGTTGGACCAAAGCCTGATGGTTAAGACTATGCGAGCAACATAGGAGTTGTAGTTCAAGCAATGACTCATACCATTGGGTCGTACATTTAGTCCAAGATGCCAAGAACCTGATAAGAGACCCCGACTACGGCTCGTAGGTCATCCTACGAGTCGTACTTGCGAAACATATCAGCTGCCAGTTGTCTTTTCTGTGTAAATTCTAGGGTTGTTTTATAAGTACTATATATAGTTTAAGTTAGGTTTTAGAAGGGAGAGATGACCAGTAGACAATCTACAATCACATTTTGAATCTTAGTTTTTAGAGTCGTTTCTTGTTCTCACTTGGAAAACCCATTTTGGGGATTACAAATCTTACTTTCTACTCAGTGTTGATCAATCAAGCTTGTGGGTTTGGAACTTGTGGTGCCTATTTTCTTCATTGTTATTGGTAAAACTCTCGCCTATATCTATATTGTGAATTTTTGTGTGTTTTGCTTTAGCCATGAGTAGCTAAGCACCCATAACTTGGGGTTGTGGGAACCATGGGTAGTTGACTTGAAATAACCTAGGTTTATTGCATTTCTATGGTTGGGGTTTTGCATGTATTATATATTCCCCTTCATTATTATTTATTGTTGGTAGTGGCCAACACCGAACACTGCCTACAATCACGATCCCAACCTAGGTAGTGATGAATAGGAAAAGGGAAGTAGATGACAGAATTTGATTGATGTGTTCTTGTCTAATCAACCGAGCCTAACCAAGGGGAGGTTGATTGGGACTATATGTTACAATGGTTAGTTGGCATGCCATGTTACCGACCAAGCGCTAGGGTGAAATTCGACCTTTACCTTCACAAGAGGGATAGAAGAATCTAAGTTACCGTCCTGCATGCAAATCACCAATTGTAGTTGTGTTATCTAAGCTAATCAAGTTGATGAACCAAGTTGTCCCCAAAATTGAGTGTTTCCTCGCGTTATAGTTAGTGATAGTTTTATTTTGTTTTCGAATCACAACCCTCCCCCCCATTTAGAGATTGTAGTCATAAATACTAGAAATGATTAGTGGTGAAATCTTGTAATCAAGCCCTATATTCCATGTGGATTCCACCCTAACCTTGTTAGGTTAATCACTGACAACAACCGCTTTCTTATTGGAGTATGAACATCATCAAAATGTGGTGGAGATCTTCTACCACGCACTGAATGAGAATAACCAAGCATGTTCTAATATAATAATAGGAGGCGCGTTTCTAGATTAACCATTTTCAATTGCTGAGAAGCTGGAATGTGTGGTTAAGAAAAATGTCCATGGGGAATGAGAGATAGGTCCTCTACCAAAATCTTATGTGCAGTCAGTACTAGGTTAGCGTAAGCTATGATAAATGAGAAGACGATGCAAGAGCTTGCTCGGATTAGTACCAATGTGGAGTTGTTGATGAAACAGACTCAGGAACAAGTTAATGCAGTCGCTCATCAGCTTTCACGAGCATCCATGTACCAGGAGCCTTACTATATGGAGGAGACTTGCTTTATTGCTGATTAGACGGGGGATTTCCAGACCAATGCCCAAGGGTCCAACTAGGACTATTGGCACTAGGTCAAGAAAACCAAGGTTAGAACTATAACAGGGATGGCACCTTCAGAGACAACAATCGTGGATGCTACTACGATATAAATAGGGGCCAAGATATAGATGTTGATTGGGGTTGCAGAGATAGTTACATGAACGGTCCTTATGTGCCACCACGTAATTATAATACAAGTGCTGGTAGTTCTAGGGTTAAGGAGATGTTTGACCGTTTGTTGAAGAAGGTTGACACACGGATGAGATTTTGAGGGGGATGAAGTCTACATCTCTAGCACTAAACAGAAATCGAGTCTCATTCTATTATCAAATAGATGGAGAAACAGTTCAGTCAAATATCAACTCAACTTAACCAGTGATAGAAAGGTACATTGCCACTAATACAGTTCAAAATCTAAAGAATGAGGGGCAGTGTTGGGCGGTGACTACTCATGGTGGTAAGTAGACCATTGATCCTTCTATGCTGGTTGATAATGATGATTTTAGTGAGGAAATAGTTAAGGTCAAAGGTGCATAGATTGGGGATGATCGTGCCAAGGATGGGATAAGTGATGTTGTAGATGTGCCACAGAAGTTAAAGCCCATTCCTAGACCTCCTCTTCCCTTCCCTCAAAGAATCAGAAAAAAGAAGGAGGAAGGTAAATTGAAGCACTTTCTTTCTATGCTGAAACAACTCTCCATCCACATCCCTCTAAATGACGCATTGGAGAAGATGCCAGGGTATGTGAAGTTCATGAAGGACTTGGTTACGAAGAAGCAGATTGTAAACCAAGAGATCTCCCAAGAGCTTTAACATTGCAGTCCGATTACTACACTATCCTTGGTGCAAAAGCCAGAAGATCCCAGTGCATTTACCATACCCTACATTATTAGATATGTGCAGTTTGCAAGGGTATTGTGTGATCTTGGTCTTAGCATAAATCTAATGCCTCTTGCGGTCTTCAAAAAGATAGGCTTGGGAGCCTCTACTCCGATGAACATGCAATTATTGATGGCTGACTGCACGATGAAGAACCCTGTAGGGATTCTTTGTGACATCCTTGTCAAAGTAGAGAAGTTCATATTCCCCGCAAACTTTGTGATCCTTGATTGGGAAGTCGACTTCGAAGTCCCAACATCTTGGGAAGGCCCTTCCTAGCCACTGGTCGAACACTAGTGGATATGGAGGTTGGCCAACTCAAGTTTTGAATAAATGATGAAGAAGGTCTTCAACATCTGTTAGTCAATGAAGAGTCAAGACGACTTGAAGATGGATGCTTGGGCATTTGGTGAAGTTTGAGTAACCAAGTTGTCTAAGTTGTGTCACGACAATAAATCAGTCGCTGCTTGGGAGGCAACCCAAGTTAGAGACTGATGCTTAGGTTGATCCCTGTGCTTTATTAGTTTCTTTCATGCATTGAGGACAATGCAAGTCTTTTTCAATGGGGTGTGGGTAGTTATAGGCCTTAGCGAAGTTTGAGTAACCTTGGCCTATAACTATCCCAAATTTTGAATCCTAGGGGTTTTCTTGCCTGTGTTCTTTTTCCTCAAGGATAGCTTTTTTCTGTTGAACTGACATGTTTAGGATGTGTAAGTAGAATTAGTAGCATGTAGTACTAATTTGTATGGCATATTTTTGTTTGATACCCACCAAAATTTTGTTAATTAGTCTTGATAGAAACCATACATGTTTGATTGTTTGACAGAGCTTGTTTTGATAAGTGAGGATAAATTGTGATGAAAACCATGATTTGAAAGTCTTTATTAATATGTCATCAGTGCCATGTGTGAGTGAGCTTGCTTTGCTAAATTCATATGGATGTTTCAATTTAGAACTTGCCCTACTTCTTTGACTTAGATTGTAGGTTAGTTGGTTAGGAAAGGATCTTAGACCGTTCTTCATATTAGTCCAATTAGCCTAAATAACCAACCAAATGTGTAATGTATCCCTTGATCCCAATGTTTAAGTCTTGCATGTACCTTTTCTTTGAGAAAACCTAAGTTACCTAGCCTTGTTAGATGTAAAATTCTGAAATTCACCCGGGTCATTCCAAAGAACATTATGCACCTTGAGACCAAAAACTTAGGTTGAAGGTGATTACCAAAAATGGCCCTGGTTTGTAGGCTGGACATTGTGCACCTCGACTCAAGCCCAAAAACCTAGGTTGAGGGTGACTGGTGTAAGGGTAAAAACAAAAATGAGGGGGAAGCTAGTGCTACAGGGAGAAAGGAGTAAAAAGATGTTCTGGGTGCAAGAAAAATGAGTAAATTTCTAATTAATGAGCTAAAAAGAGAAATAATGCGAAAACAAAAGGAAAAAAGCCAAAATGAGAATAAGGCACCCAGAAAATCTTGAGATAGGAGAAAGGGAGAATGAAGTGTGAAAAATGACAGTGTTGGTAGGGCAAAAGTGTAGGAAAATGCAATGTCAAGGAGGTCCTTTAGTCACTATGTTCCCTAAACATCATACCAAAGCCCCTTGAGCCTACGTTACAAGTCAATAAAGTCCTAAAGTGATCCTAGTCCAAGGTCATAGTGAGGAGTATAGGCCAAGTACATGGTATTGAGTATGGTATTTATTTGTCTTTTGTGACTGTGAGTGATGTTATATAGTCCCACGTACTGCATCTAAAAATATCATCATGAGTGGGACATGAGACTTCTTTCTGTGAGTGTACTTGAATTGCATTATTGATATTACATTGGCTCAATGAGTGTTGCTTATTGATAATTAAATTACTTGTCATAGTTGCACCGTCTTATGTGTTGATCTATATTGATTTTCTTGATAGCTATCTGATATTCTTTTAAAAGTGGTATAGGTAACTATGCTTACGTTTGATATGATGAATGACATTAGATTGAGGTCTATGTGTTACTGTACTGCTTATATAGATTGAGTCCATCATTTGAGGACAAACAACAATTTTAAGTTGAGGGTGTTGATGTGCTGTCAAAATATAACACTTTTGATGTTTAAAACTTGGAGTTTTATATGCTCTCATAGCGATGTTAGTAGATTTGATGTATTTATGTTTGTTTTGCAGGATTATAGGGTTGACATGATTTTTGAGCTAAGTGGGCAGAGATTGCAGAAATTAAGGTTTTATGACACCCTTTATGGGCCACGGAAATTTCCATGGGCCGTAGAGTAGGTCTCGTAGAAAAATCCAGTGAAGGGTGATTTTTTGAAGTCAACTCTACAAACATGCAGATGAGCTGTAAAAGTTTCGACGAGTTGTAGACAATATGGCATACCTTTAGGATCAGAAAGTCGAGAGTTTCTGGAAAGTCATTAGACGAGACCCTCAACGGGTAGTAAAACTTTATATGGCTCATAGATGGATCTCATAGAAGTCACCCTTAGAGTTGCCAAAGGAATCCACGAAGCCTCGACAACGGGCCATAAAACTTTATACGGCCCATAGAAGTTGCCCGTAGAGCCTGTCGACCTAGTTCTCCGATTTTGTTTTAGTTTTGTATTTAAATGCTATAAATAGGTTTTTTTGGTTAATTTATGTAGGAAACATCAGAGAACTTCAGAGAGTTAGTAAGGAAGAGTGAAAAATATTGTGTGACACT
The DNA here is from genome assembly GCA_026153255.1 of Solanum medicagineum. NCBI lineage: Eukaryota > Viridiplantae > Streptophyta > Magnoliopsida > Solanales > Solanaceae > Solanum > Solanum medicagineum. Next base: position 27,924 of record JAPFFP010056940.1, on the reverse strand, counting down.
TGTGCAACATTATTTTGTGTTCTTTAATTCAATCTTTTGATCATTATTGAAGAGCTTAGCTTTCTTGTTCTTAATTCCATTGTATAAGTGCTTAGTTATGTTATTCAATATCATGATTCTTACATCTATACTGATAATTAGTAGCTAAATCCACAACTAGGGTTGTGAGAACCATGAAGAACTAACAAGGTAAAATCACATAATTCATAATTCTTGAAAATTGTCCATGCATGTATTAATTAATTCTCTTTGATTTGAATGCTTTTTAATGGTGGCCAACATTAGAACTTACCTAGTGTTACTGATTGGATCAAGGTAGTAATAAATAGGGAATGTGATTAATTTAAAGGATTCGATTGATGTTTCTTGTCTAACCAACCAAACTGGATCAAGGGGAGGTTGTACTGGGACAATAGGTAAGGGTTAGTAATGTTGCACTGTGGGTATGGATCAAATCACACAGTGAAATTTGCCTCCTCCCTAGATCAAAGGGTTTGGTTAACTTAACATACAATTTTGTATGCTGCACACTAGAAAATAATTCAATTATCTGGTAATACCGAGTTAGGGAATCATGGGGAACATAATACCCTAGTTACTTTTCATACTGATTTCACACTTGTATTAGTCTAGGATTTCTTTCTACATTTTCTATACCCCCCTTTTTGGGGGGGATAAGTAGGTTAATCAACTCGAACTGCTTGAAATTCTTCTAAGTATACCATATTTCCTGTGAGTTGAAACTAACCTCATTTAGGATATATATCTTGTCAATGATCGCTTTAACCTTCAAAAAAGAGATGTAGATTGGGTGACATCATTCCCTTAAATTCAACAACCTCTCAAAGTACGCTCCCCACTTGGTTGTCACCCTAGGGCAAGGATGTACAACTTCATGTCAAGAGTGTCCGACTTGATCATTGAAGAATGCTACACTACCGTGCTCCTAGAAGATATAGACTTTTCATGACTCATGAGTTATGTCGAACAACTCGAAGGGGAAAAGCTTAGAAAGAGCAGAATTGTAGAATCCAAAAGGGCTAGGTGTGATGGCGGTTTCTAAGGTTCCAATGGTGGTTGTTTCCGTCAAGGCCAAAATTTCCAAGGCCTAGGGTCCTTTAATGCCTAAGGTCAAAGATTTTCTAATGATAAGGTGCCAACCCTAGAGCTCAAGGTGGTAATAGTGGCCAAATCGTTCCTAGGTGTGGAAGCTATAGTGAAAATCATGGTGGTATTTGCTACAAGCTAAAGACATAGGTGCTTGCTTTGGGTGTGGATTTTCCCAACAAGGGTAGAGATGGCCGTCCTTAAGGACAAGGTGCTCATAGTGACCAATGAACACAAAGTGGTCAACAAAGGGGTGCTCCATGTCACAATTGCTTTTATGCTTCAAGGAAGGCAAGGGGTGGATGAGGCGCCCGATGTTATTACCGGTATGTTAAAGATCTACAACAATTGATGTATATGCTTTGTTAGAACCAGGTTCTACTCTTTCTTTCATTACTCCTTTTGTTGCTAATAGACTTCATGTGTGTCCCGAGTTATTGTGTGAACCCTTTGAAGTGTCTATCGTTGCTGTTGGGTCACTTGTTGCTTAAAGAGTTGATAGGGGTCGTCTCATGTCTATATTGCATGAAGTCCTGCCTTGTGATTTTTTTTGAACTTGACATGGTATATTTTGGCATCATTCTTGGGATGGATTGGTTACATGCATGCATATCATGCTTCTATAGATTGTAGAAGCCTCAAGGTTAGGTTCCAATCCCCTAATGAATCAGTCCTTGAGTGGGTAGGTTATAAGTCAGTGATTAAGGGTAGGTTCATCTCTTGTCTTGAGACTTGGGCATTGATTTTTAAGGTTTACATATACCATCTTGTGAGGGTTAGGGATATTGAGTCTAAAGTCCCTCCTATTGAGTTGGTTCTAGTGGTTAATGAGTTTTTTAATGTCTTTCCCGATGAACTCCTCGGTGTCCCTCCCTAAAGGGAGATAGATTTCGATATAGAACTCCAGCCTGATACCCAACCCATTACTACTCCTCTTTACCGCATGGTCCTGACGGAGTTGAAAGAGTTAAAGGACCAATTAAAAGATTTGTTGGAGAAGGGTTTCATAAGCCTAACAAGTCACCTTGGGGTATTCTAATGTTGTTTGTAAGATAGAAACACGGATCACTTAGAATGTGCATTGACTATCGACAACTAATAAGGTCAATGTGAAGAACAAGTATTCTTTGCCAAGGATAGATGACCCATTTGATCAACTATAGGAGGCTAGCCACTTCTCAAAGATTGCTTCGGTCTGGTTATCATCAGTTGAGGGTAAGGGAGTGTGATACTCCCAAAATGACCTTTTGAACAAGATATGGGCATTTTGAGTTCATGGTTGTCACGACCCAAGCCTAGGACCTAGACGCGACACCATGAATGAAAACCTGAGTGGGATCCCAAACAAGCCTCATGAGCATGTAAGCACACCCTTGGTTTATGGAAGCATAAAAAGGCAACAAAACATATAACACATAATATCTAAGGGAAGCGGGACTTTGGACTCACACTATGCCGATGATATAGTGAAGAAGATGTGCATAATCACAGAAAATAATTTCAAAGGGGAGGGTAAGTATGACTCTTGCTACAGGGTGAAAGTAACCAAAAGATATCTCCCGGGCTCACTCTAAACTTTGAATAGGTCGGGGGACAAGACACCTCTCGGGATCACTCTCAAAAGATAGTAACAAAAAATAATTGAGTCTAAACAAGGCATAAAAGTAAGTGCAATTTTGTCCCCGAATATAAAGGACTCACTAAGCAAATCTTCGATCGAAACATCTGGCCGCGTGGAGAAGGAGGATGATATGGTGGTCCGATTCCTATATGGTTAGATCATACAGGTAAAAAGTATGCGTTAGTACTTGGAATGTACTAAGTATGTAGGGTACAAATGCAAAAAAGAACATATGCCATATTTACAATATGCATTATCATAGTCGGTGAATATAATTCAACATGTCATGCATCCTTAATGCCATGGTCAAATTATGTAAGAATGAATCATCAAATCATGTAACATATTTTACATAGATGGGAAGGGTCCACTCCACAATAGCCTTAGGAGTGGCCTACCTAGTCAGGGTAGAATAAACACTCACCCTATGGGAATACCACTCATTTTGGAGAATGCCTCATAATTACCCCACGGGAACATTACCCATTTCAGTATATACGCATCTTATTAACCTTACGGGAGCACCACCCATTTTGGTAGATGATTCATATGTGTCGTAGGGGAACACCACCCATTTTGTGTCAATCATGTAACTTAAGCTATATGGATCCATTAGCCTATTCTCAAACCTATTGTGGCAACATAGTTATGGGGCAGTGGTTATCTACCATGGTTCGCTCGGTGCTAGGTCACAATACCAAGGAACACTCAAATAAGTCTTATTATCATAATATGCAAAGCGTTTTAGTATCCTCGTAGTTCATAGAGTAGCTAATAAAAACCAAGGCTTCATCATATCAAAGATAGGACTTCATAACCTTTCATAGCTTCCATAACTTTTTGATAATTCATAGCATATAAAATAGCCATTCACAATTTATATCATTCCTAAAGCACATATCTTGCCATAAAGCCTTTGTCAACATAAGAAGCCAGGTTCATGATTTGGAAAAATATGGAGGGTATGCATTCATGCTTAAAATTATGCAAGAACACCACCTTCAGACATAAGAAGAGTAGCAAAAGCCCTTTTTCAAATCATGCAAAATAACCCACCTTATCATAACAAAGCATAGTTAGGGCATTATTAAACCTCATTTTAAATCACATATTTTCCATGACTTGTCATTTCATAATATTATACAAAGACAAATAACACAATGCTCATCATAATATTAACATAGTTTTCTTCACAGTCATGTCATGCAAAAAGTTAATGGAATCTTTATAAATACCTGTAACTTGGAAAATGACCTAAAGGAGAAATGATTGAGCTTGTGAAGGAAAGGTCCTCACAATCAAAACCCACATAACTTATCAACTTAATGAAGAGGACACCCAACTTGAAGGGGAAGAAACCAAAACCCTAGTTTGTTCCTTCTTCTTGAAAGCTTGAATACTTGAGAGAGGCTTAGTGACTTAAAAAGTTAGAATGAGGAGGAAATGAGAGGGATTAGGCCTTAAAGGGCTGATAAGGGTTCCTTTGAACGTCAAAATGATATAGCAAAGACATAAAATGTTAAGAAATGACCAAACTACCCCTTTTAAAAAGAGGCCAGACAGGTCTATGAGACTCCGTTTACGGGCCGTAGACAATTCTACGAGTCATAGATGGGATTTAATCTGATGAACCTCTTTCCAAATTTAGAGACACCTTTTTCTCTGATCCTCCCTGCACAACACGATCTAGGAGTCATAGATCGTTCTACAGGAGGTAGATGGTGTTTTGTCTTATAAACTCTCGGAGACCCCTTCTCTGATTCTCATTCTAAAATACAGTCTATGACTTGTAGAGGATTTTATGTGTCACCTGATGAGTCGAAGATTGAACTTCAGAGGATCCCAAATTTTATCAAGTCTGCCAGGTTCCACGAACCCACTTCACAGTCATACTTCATGTTACTGAGCATAAACCCCTTCACAAAATCATACAGTCTCAACTTTCCAAACTAAATTTCTTGCATCTCTCCTACCCCACATAGGTGGGGTCTTACAGTATCTCACCCTTGGGAGCATTTGTCCCCAAATGTGCTAAGACAAGATCTAAGAAATGGATTTGTGCACCACATGCCAATGCACCATATACAAAAATACCACACATGCACCATTTAAGATCTTTAAACCATGTTTAAAGTAGTACTTACAATGCAAACCTTAAAACCACATAAACATGCATGAATGTAATAAGAATGGTATGCAAGGAAAAGGGATCCTATGATAGGATGATCATATTACCTCAAGCTTGATCGGAATTTAAGAGATAAAGACATTATTTCTTCATATCGGTTTTGGCTTCCCATGTGGCACTTTCTATATTTTGGTTCCTCCAAAGGACTTTGACAGAAGGTATCTCCTTGTTTCTCAACCGCTTAACTTGCCTATCCAATATTTCCACCGGGACCTCCTCATAAGTCAAGTTCTCTTCAACATTCACCATTTCTATAGGCATAATGGAACTGGAGTCCTCAATAAACTTTCTCAACATGATGACGTGAAACACCGAGTGAACCATACTCATTTCCATGGGTAACTCTAGTTCATATACAACCGTACCAATACGTCTTAAGATCCAATAAGGCCCTACATATCTAGGGCTTTACTTTCCCTTCTTTACAAAGCAAACAACACCATTCATTTGCGACACCCTCAAATACACCCAATCATCAACTTCAAACTCAAGGTCTTTCCTTCTAGTGTTGGCGTAGGACTTTTGTTGATTTTGAGCCACCTTCAATATTTCTCTTGTCACCTTACCTTCTCCAAAGATTCCATGACTAGATTTGGACCCAACACAACCATCTCTCTCACTTCAAACCATCTAACTGGGGATTTCCAATGCCTCCCATAAAGGGATTCAAAAGGAGCCATTTCGATACTCAAGTGATAGCTATTGTTGTACACAAACTCGATGAGTGGAAGGTGCTCATCCCAACCATCCTTAAACTCTAAGACATAAGACCTAAGCATGTCCTCAAGAGTTTGAATACTCCTCTTGGCTTGTCCATTTGTTTGTGGGTGAAAGGTCGTGCTAAGCTTTAGTTTAGTGCCAATGCCCTTTTGGAAGGACTCCCAAAAGTGTGATGTCAAGCACTACTCTCCAAAATAATGGTCAATGGAACCCCATGAAATATTTCCGACTCGTGAATATACAACTTGGCGTAATCTTCAGCACCATAGGTGGTTTGACCCGGTAGGAAGTAAGCCAACTTCGTCATTCTATCAATAATAACCCAAATGGAATCAAAGTCCTTCTAGTCTTAGGCAACCCAATTACAAAGTCCATACTGATCTCTTCCCACTTCCAAGTAGGAATCTCTATGTCTTAGGTCAAACCGCCCGACCTTTGATGCTTGACCTTAACTTGTTGGTAATTATGGCGACCGACTACAAATTTGCCGATGTCCCTCTTCATACTACTCCACCAATACATTTTCCTCAAGTCCTTATCCATTTTGGTAGAAGGGGGATGAGTAGAGAAAGAGGCATTATGGGCTTCTTTCAAAATTAATTCTCTCAAGTCATCAACATAACCTACCCTGGTACCGAAGAAGTCCATCTCCCCCTTAGTTGAAGCCTCCACTTTACCATCTCTTACCAATGACTTCAACTCTACCAAGGCGGTGTCAAGATCTTTCTTGGACTTGACCTCTTTGAACAAAGAAGATTTGGAACCATCAACAACTACCACACCTCCATTTTCAACTTCATTCAGTCTAACTCCTAACCTAGCCAACCGATGGACCTCTTTTGTTAATTCTTTCTTGCTTTCCTCAAGGTGAGTCGCACTACCCATGGACACCCGACTTAGGGCATCGACCACCACATTAGCTTTTCCAGGATGGTAATGTACACTCTTGTCATAATCTTTAAGGAACTCTAGCCACCTCCTTTGCCTCAAATTTAAGTCTCTTTGGTTGAACACATATTGGAGACTCTTATGGTCGGTGAACACATCCACATGAATACCATACAAATAATGATTCCATATCTTTAAGGCAAATAAACTGTCACTAGTTCAAGACCGTGGGTGGGGTAGTTACACTCATGCACATTAAGTTGCCTCGAAGCATAGGTGATGACTTTGCCATTTTGCGATAGCACACACCCTAATCCAATTCTTGAAGCATCACAATACACCACGAATCCCTCTAACCCTTCTGATAGAGCCAAAATAGGAGTGGGCATAAGTTTGTCCTTGAAGGTCTAGAAACATCTTTCACACTCATCGGCCCATATAATTTTTGTCTTCTTTTGGGTCAATTTGGTCAATGGAGATGCAATTGTGGAGAACCCAATCACGAACCTTAGGTAGTACCCGGCTAAACCCAAGAAACTCCTAATATCCGACGGAGTCAAGGGTCTGGGCCAATTCCTTATTACCTCTGTCTTTTTGGATCCACCTTAATCCCATCATCCGACACCACGTGATCCAAAAATCAACTTCCCCCCAACCAAAACTCACATTTGTCAAATTTAGCAAAGAACCTTTCTTCTCTCTATATTCGCAACACCACCGTCAAATGTTTTGTATGCTCCTTTTCCTTTGGGGAGTAAATCAAGATATCATCAATGAATACCACAACAAACATATCAAAGTAGGTTTTAAAAACCCTATTCATGAGATCAATAAATATTGTCGGAGTATTAGTTAGGGAAAAGGACATCACTACAAACTCAAAATGTCCATATCTTGTCTGAAATGTCGTCTTGGAAATATCGCACTCCCTTACCCTCTATTGATGATACCAGGACCAAAGGCCAATTTTTGAGAAGTGACTTGACCCCTGAAATTGATCAAATATGTCATCAATCCTTGGCAATGGGTACTTTTTCTTTATGGTGACCTTGTTGAGTTGCCGGTAGTCGATGCACATTCTAAGCGAACCATCCTTCTTTCTCACAAATAATACTGATGAACCCCAAGGTCACTTTCTTGGCCTTATGAACCCCTTTTATAACAAATCCTTTAGTTGCTCCTTTAACTCCTTTAGCTCCGCTAGGGCCATTCGATAGGCAGGGATGAAAATTGGTTGAGTATCGGGAGGAGGTCTATACCAAAATCTATCTCCTTTTTGGGAAGGGCACAGGGAAGTTCATGGGCGAAGACATCAAGAAACTCATTGACAAGGGGAACCAACTCAATAAGAGGGAACGTAGATCTGATATCCCTAACCTGCACAAGATGATAGATATAGCCCTTGGAAATCAAATTATGTGCCTTAAGATAAGAGATGAATTTATCCTTGACCACTGAATCACGACCCTCCCATTCAAAGACATATTCACTAGGGATTTGGAATTTAACCTTACAAGTCTTACAATCAATAGTGGCATGATATGCATGCAACTACATTCCCAGAACGATGTCAAAATCTACCATATTAAGTTCAACAAAGTACAAGAAAAAACATTATGCAATAAAGACATGGGACAACCCTTATAAACTCTTTTTGCAAGAATGGACTCACCGATTGGGGTAGACATCTCAAAAGGATCACACAATAATTCGAGACACACATGAAGCAAGTTAGAAATAAATGGAGTTATGAAAGAAAGAGTGGCACCCAGGTCCAATAACCCCTAAACATCAAGATTGCAAATCTTTAACATACTGGTAACAACATCGGGTGCGTCATCCACCCCTTGTCTCCCTTGAAGAGCATAAAACTGGTTGTGTCGAGGAACACATCCTTGTGGACTATCTTGTTCTCTTTGATCACCATGACCACCTTACCCTTAAGGACGGACATCCCTACCTTTGTTCTGACAATCCACAACCTTGTGGCCCATTTTGCCACACTCGAAGCAAGCACCAATATCTTTATAGCATCTACCTCCATTCTTGCCACACTTTCCACATTTGGGAGTAATTTGACTGCCATTACCACCTTGAACTTTTGGGTTGGGAACCCTAGCATTTGCAAACCTTTGTCCTTGGGCATTGGAGGACCCTTGTCCTTGAGATTTGCGGCGTTGTTAGAAATGACCACCTTTAGTACCTTGGAATATACCATCAAGTCAAGCCCTCTTGGACTTCCCCATTCTTCTCTTTCTAATTTCACCCCCTCATGTTATTCGGCATAGGTCATGAGCCACGATATATCTATATCACAAATGAGAATGGCGACATGGCACTCTTTTCTAATCAAGTCAGATACACCCGACACAAACTTACGCATCCTTTCCCTAGATTCGGCAACCAAGTGAGGAGCAAACATGGAGAGGTTTTTGAACTTAAGGGAATACTCCCTCTCGCCCATAGACCCTTGCTTAAGGCTCATGAACTCCGTCAACTTTGCTTCGCTTTAGTCAATTGGGAAGAAACGATCAAGGAAAGCAACTTTGAATTCCTCCCATGGAATGGGCTCATCATCCACTCTCTCCATCTTCCATTGATTATACCATATTTGAGCAAGGCCCTTGAGTTGGTAGGTCGCTAGTTTCGCTTTCTCCTCTGAACTTACCTCCATAATAGCCAAGACCTTATACACTTCATCAATAAGCTCTTGGGAGTCTTCTTCTCTACCTTTGAGCCATGGAACTTTAGGGGATTTATCCTTATGAAATCCCTTACCCTTGAGGATGGTGTAGGAGTAAGAAGAACTTGACCCCCTTGATTGGCCACGACCATTGCCAAGAGGGTGACCACATTCTAGTACTCGGCATGAGTGACCCCATCTCCTTTCGCTTGAGGAACCTGTTAAGCTGGAGGGGACGGCTCATCCTCGAGAGTAAGAGCTCTTTGTGTCATTCGTCTCAACGACATAATCTAAAGAGCAAAAAGGCCGCTCATTAGAGGTAGGATACCTTATGTCAAACCTACAGCACGAAGAAGTGAACCATTTCCTAAAATGCCTCACAGCCTCTCACTCATAGTTGTGACACACTTCACAACCATGAACAAGACTCTACTGATCACGCCCAAGTTACACCTCTCTTTTGAGGATAAAATGGTCGTTGTCAAATATAAAACACAACAAAGGTTAGGGTCAAATTCAACAGAGAATATGGAGACTCACAAGGAATTCACCAATACGCAATTCAAGTAATTAACAACTCAATTCCCCGAAAGGGGGGGGGGGTTGCAATGTTCAACAAGAGAATAAACTAAACTAACTATCACAAGAGACAATCAATAATGGACAACAACTTGGGTATTGTGTTCCCCATGATTCACCAACTCAATATCCCCAGGTAATTCAATTCTCGACTAGAGTATAGCATGCAGGACGGTAATTTAAGTTTACCAAGCCCTTTGGTCAAAGGTGAGAGGTGAATTTTCCCTATGTGACTTGGCCCATCTCCATAGTGTGCAATACTAACCATTACCCATAGTCCCAGTCAACCTCTCTTTGGTCTACTTTGGTTGATTAGATGAGAACACATCATCGAATCTTGTTAATCAATCTCTTTTCCTATTCATTACCACCTGGATCAGGAAGGTAACACTAGGAAAGTTATAATGTTGCCCACCACTAGAAAACATGCAAAACGAAGAGAATTGATTAATACATGCAAATACCAATTCCAAGAATTGCAAATTATCAGGGTTTAATTGGTTAGATCTTCATGGTTCCCACAACCTCAAGTTGTGGGTTTAACTACTCTTGCTATGGGTAGATGAAGAATTTATTAATTGAGAAAAACATAATTAAACACTTACCCAATTGAATGAAGAATAAGCAAATCCAAAATTAATTGAGAATCACAACATTTGAAGATCCAATTAATTTACAAGTGTCTTCTCCACCAAAATTGAGGTCTCCAAGTAAAAAACCCTAAAAGTAGTTTCTAATGACATTCTCTACTATATTTCCCTATAAAATAACCTAAAATGTACTATTTATAGTAATTACAATTAAGTCCTAAAAAATAGAAAAACTGTTCAGCGACTTTCTACAATAGGTCCTTACGACTCATAAAGTGATTTATGAGTGGCAATCGGGGTCTCATATTCAGCTTCCTGAATCTTGGGCTTCATATCCACAAATCCACTTTATGAGTCTTAGACTAATTCACAACTTGTATTTCACTCTCGTAGACTTCATCTGCATCAACTAGTCCTTCATTGGAATTCTTCACGAAACCTCTCTGTATGACTCGTTGGGTGATTTACGATTCGTATAAAGGTCTCGTATGGCTGAACTTCAGATCTCATCTTTCACTGGAGATCTTATGAAACCCACTCTACAATTCATAGAATCCTCTACGACTCATAGAGGGTCCCATAAACCATAAAAAACCATAAATCTACTGTAATTTAGTCCCAAAGCCATGCCAACCTGCTTTCCTGCAATCTACACACCAAAAACACATAAAAACCATAAATGTCACATAGAAAATACACAAAATCCTAAGTTTTAAGCATCAAATGGTGTTGTATTTTAATATCACATCAACATCCTCAACTTAAAATTGTTGCTTGTCTTCAAGCGATGACTCAAGCTATATAGACAATACGGTAACACCCAGACTTCAACTCAATGACATACATCACATACAATTCAAACTTAGGTATCCACACCAGCTTTTCAAAACAAAATCAGATAGCGACTTAGCAAACTAAAACACACCGGTGCATTTCACAACACAAGTATGACAAGCAAGTGAATATCAACAGTCCACAATCACTGAACAAGTCAAATGCTAACAATGCAATGAAAGTGCCTTTATAGAAAGAAGTTCCATTTTGTGACACTCAATGATGATAATTTAGCTTTGGGACTATGCAAACACACTTATTCTCACAAATGATGTTCATGCATAATGGCTAATAACATAGGCTTGCCTCTATACTCATGACTTAGACTTTTAACTAACTCGATCAGGATCACTTTAGGACTTTCTAGGCTTGTAACGTAGGCTTAAGGGGCTTTGGTACGACATTTTGGAAAATTAGTGACTAATGGCCATCTTTGAACTACGATTTTCATCACTTTCATCTTACTAACTCTAATATTTTCACCTTATTCTCTCTTTTTCCATATTCAAGCTTTTCCGGGTATTTTCTTCTCATTTTTCAGCTTTTGCCTTATTTTTGTACTTCATTTTGCTTGTAATCTCAATGTAAGACATCTTTTTCTTTTTCTTACACCCAGTACATTTTTTGACTTTCATCCTCATTCCCAATTCACTACCTTATTTTTGTGCTTCTCCTTTACACCAGCCACCCTCAACTTAGGCTTTTAGCCTATGGTGAAGTACACAATATCTATTCCCCGAACCAGGGCCACTTTTGATATCCACCCTCAACTTAAGTTTTTTGCCTCGATCAAAGTTCACAATGCTCAAGGACAGACCAGGGCCAATCTCAAGGTTTTTCACTAGACTAGGTTAGGCTAAAAAGGTGTTTTTGAAAGAATTGGTACATGTAAGGCACAAATATTTGGAACAAGGGATGAAACTTCATTTGGTTGATAATTTGAGGCTAAACTGAACTAATTAAAGAACAAAGGCCTAAATCCCTTCCTAATTCATTTAATCCACAATCTAACTTAGAGTAACAGGGCAAGTTTTGAATTAGCAAAAATATATGAATCTGGAAAAATAAGCTCACACTCACATGGCATTGCACACATTATCAACACAAAACTCACAGATCATGCTTTGCATATCAAATTACCCTCACTTATCAGAACAACTATTGCCAAACACCCAAACAGGCATGATTGCGACCTAACTACTAATCAAAAGATTTTGATGGGTACCCATTTTCAAAATAAAACATAAAAACATGTTATATGCCATAAGTTTTAGTACTATATGCTACAAATATTATTTAAACATCCTAAACGTGTATCCACGAGGAAAACGAATGCATGAAAGAAAATCTCGGGATCAAAATTTAGGGGTAGTTATAAACCTTAAGCTACTTAGACTTCACCAAGGCCCATAACTACCCACACGTCATCGAAAAAATTGTGTATTATCCCCATTGCACTAAATCAAGAAAAAATAGAATAAGTAAGGGTCAAAAATATACCTCAGCACCTAAGCGCTATGGTCCACCTTGGGTTGCCTCCCAAGCAGCTGCTGATTTATTATTGCGGCACATCATAGCTATCGTGAGTACTCAGACTTCCTCAAGATCCCATTCTTCAGCCGTCTTGACCTCTTCCATAGTTCTAAGGTATCGCTTAACTCTTTGGTCATTTTCTTTGAAAGTAACTCCATTTTTTCTCTCTAATTCAATGGCCCCATGATCAAATACGTGTGCCACCCGAAAGGGTCCCAACCATCTGGATTTGAGCTTCCCGTGGAACAACTTTAGTCTAGAATTGAAGAGTAGCACCAAGTCCCTGGTGTGAATTGGCGGTTTTCTCTGCAGCGGTCATGTTGTATTTTCATTCTTTGCTTATACAAGGCTGAGCTCTCATATGCTTTCAGTCGAAATTCATCAAGCTCATTCAGTTGGCCCAATCTAGTGGTAGCTGCATTATTCCAATCCAGATTCCACTTCTTTAATGCCCACATTACTTTATGTTCAAGTCCCATTGGCAAATGACATGCCTTCCTAAAGAAAAGTTGATATATGGAGATGCCTATAAGGGTCTTGAATGCAGTCCAATATGCCCATAATGCATCATCCAGCTTTCGTGACAAATTTGTTCGATTTACATTCACTGTCTTAGATAAAATCTGTTTAATTCCCTATTTGACACTTCCACTTGCCCACTCATTTGGGGATGATAAGGCATCGCCACCTTATGTTTCACTCCATACTTTTCAAGAAGAGCTTTAAAAATTTTATTACAAAAGTGAGAACCTCCATCACTGATGATAGCCCAAGGAGTACCAAATCTTAAGAAGATGATCCTTTTCAGGAATATTGTGACACTTTTACGCTCATTGTTAGGTAGAGCCGCGGCCACAACCCACTTTGATACATAATCTACTGCAACTAAGATGAACTTGTTTCCATGTGAGCTAACAAATGGTCCCATGAAATTTATCCCCCACACATTGAACAACTCAATCACCAAATAGGATTTAGAGGGAGCTCATGCTTACAAGTAACCCACCTTCTCTTTGGAACCTATCACAAGCTTTACCAAAGTCATGGGCATATTGGTGGATGGTGGGCCAATAATACCCATATTCTAAAATCTCGTAGGCTGTTCGAATCCCACTATGACTCCACCCACCAGTGACGACTGGCATGCCTCAAGTATGCTCATCATTTTGACCTCAAGAACACAACGATGAATAATCCCATCAGCACATACATGGAATAAGTATGGGTCATCCAAAAGTACTTCTTTCACGTCATGCATAAACTTCTGACGTTGATCTATATTTATGTCGGGTGGCACAATATCACTCACCAAGTAATTTACATAATCTGCAAACCACGGTACCAGATCATGCGATGCAGTCAACACTCTCATCAGGGAAGGAATCATTTATCTCTAATCCATCATCAAATTTCATCATTCCCCCATTTTCCAATCTAGATAGGTGATCTGAACCTGATTCTCTATCCCTATTTTGTCAATGACATCAAAGTTGAACTCTTGTAAGAGAATCACCCATCTTATCAACCTTGGCTTTGCATCCTTTTTAGACATCAAATATTTAGGTATTGAGTGGTCACTATGCACCACCAACTTGGCTCCCACCAGATATGATCTGAGCATTTCGAATATGAAGACCAAAGCGAGTAACTCTTGTTATGTGATAGTGTAATTATTGTGGACCATTTTTGGGCTTTTCTAGTATAATATATGGGATGTAATATCTTCTCCTTGCGTCGTCCCAATACCATACCTAAAGTGACCCCAATTGCATCACAAATGATTTCAAATGGCTTGGACCAGTCTATAGCCACAATAGTTGCTGCTACGATCAACCTATTCTTTAACTCTTCAAACGCTTGCATACATGCATCATCTAACACGATCTTAGCATGTTTCTCCAATAATTTACACAATGGGCGTGAAATTTTAGAGAAGTCTTTTATGAACCTCCGATAGAATTTTGTATGTCCCAAGAAACTCCTCACACCCTTTACTGAGATGGGTGATAGAAGCTTCTCAAATACCACAACTTTAGCTCTGTTGACCTCGATTCCTTTTCCAGATATCTTGTGTCCCAACACAATACCCTCTTTCATCATAAAGTGACACTTTTCTCAGTTTAGCACTAGATGACTTTCTATACATCTTTGCAACTTGTCATATAGGTGTGCCAAGCAATCCTCAAATGAGTTTCCAACCACAATAAAGTCATCCATGAAGACTTCAATAATACTCTCCACCATGTCTGAGAAGATGGACATCATGCATCTCTGAAATGTTGATGGGGCATTACACAACCCTAATGGCATCCTATTAAATACGAAGGTGCCATAGGGGCATGTAAATGTGGTCTTCTCCTGATCCTCTGAAGAAATGATGATCTGATTATAGCCAAAATACCCATCGAGAAAATAGGACCACCATTTTTCTACTAGTCTGTCAAGCATCTGATCTATGAATGACATAGGAAAGAGATCTTTCTTTGTCGAGGCATTGAGATTTTTGTAATCCATGGACACCGTCCATCATGTGACTAGCCTCATTGGCATCACTTCATTTTTCAACATTTGGTACCATTATGATACCCCTTTTCTGTGGAATACACTGCACCGGCCTCACCCTTTCACTATCGGCGATTAGGTGGATTACTCCTACATCCAACCATTTAATAATTTCTTTATGAACAACCTCTTTCATAGGAGGGTTTAGGCGCTTCTGATGCCCAATGCTTGGCTTGAGATCCCTGACTAACTAGATTATGTGTGTACATATCCCAGGAAGGATACCAATAATATCTGCAATAGTCCATCCAATGGCCTTCTTAAATTGTTTGAGCACTATTACTAGGGCAATTTGCTGGCTCATCCTTCAAATCTACAGCTATTAATGACCGGCAAAGTGTTGTTGACTCCTAAAAAGCATATTTTAAATGTGTTGGAAGTGTTTTCTATTCCAACACTGGTGGGTCTTCTATGGAAGGCTTTGTGAGTTGTGACTCCCGATTCTACTAGTCTAGCTCTAGTTTAGTTTGGCGTCTAGAACCAAAAGACACCCCTAGAGCATTTACTGTATTCTCATAGTCTGGGATACCATCACTGTCGAAGTTCATCAATACTGCCTCCAAAGTGTCAACACCTACTCTTATCTCAAAGTAGTACCTCTGGCTCAGCATCATCAACAGTCTCAACAATTAAAAGCACTCTCACATCATTGTCATTCGTTGGTTGTTGACACACATTGAACACAACCACATCCTTCCCAAATCTGAACTTGAGCAGACGTTCTCCCTATCCACCAAGGTGCGACCGGTAGCTAAAAAAGGCCTTCCCAAAATAATAGGAACTTTAAAATCAACCTCACAATCAATGATCACAAAATCTGCGGGGAATATGAATTTTTCCACTTTTACAAACACATTATAAAATATCTTTACAGGCTTCTTCACCTGTTCGATGCGCCATTAACAATTGCATGTTATTAGGGTTAGGGGCTCCCAAACCAAGATTCTTATAGACCACAAGAGGAATCAAATTGATACTAGCACCCAAATCACATAGTGCCCTTGCAAACTCCACATCTCCTATATTGCAAGGTATAGTAAAAGCACCAAGTCTTCATGCTTTTGAACCAAGGACTTAGTAGTGATAACACTATAGCGTTGAAGCTCTTGAGGAAGCTCCTAACTCACTGTGTGCCTTTTTGTAACAAAATTCTTCATATACTTTGCACAACCGGGCATTTTCTCTAAAGCTTCAATAATGGGGATATTGATGGTTAATTGCTTAAGCGTAGAGAGAAAGTGCTTGAACTTTCCTTCCTCTTCCCTCTTTTTAGTCTTTGAGGGGAAGGAAGAGGAGTCGTTGGGACAGGCTTATACTTCTATGGCTCTTTAGCCACCTCACTCACCCTATCTTTGACATAATAATCTCTTTCAACCACATCCTTATATGCAACTATCTTCTAACGAACATCTTCTACCTCAACCAGCATAGGAGGACCAATGGTACTCTTGCCACCTCTAGTAGTAACTGCCATACATTACCCGTCATTCTTTGAATTTGAACTGCATTGCTAGGCAATGTACCCTTTTGACGCTAATTCAACTGAGTTGACACTTGACCAAATTGTTGCTCAAGCTATTTAATAGCCATAGAATGAGACTCTATCTTTTGATTAATGCTTGAAATATCTAATTTTATATCCCTTAGAGTTTAATCTTTTCTCTCGACCTTTGTGACACCCCAAATTTTACATGTACTAATGCTATGTAAATGAATCATGATTTGGTTTGGTTAAATTAGCGCTAATATTTTTAAAAGTGCTTGAATCTCGTGTTAATGGGCGATATGTGCGTCTAATGCTTAAGAGGGTTAAGTGTGTTTTGTGTTAAATGGAGGAGGTCACTAGCCTAAACAAAGTAAAATAATTGAGATGCTTGTAAGACTTAATAATCTAGTAGGTGAGTTACCTATTTGCTTAGCTTAAATTTGCTAGCTAAATGGAGACGAGACCCAATGTCGAATTTGTCCAAGTTTGATTATGAATAAAGTCTGTATTAAGGGTGTAACATTAGCCTAAGTTTTAGCATCATAGATAGACTATATGTTCAGCCAAGGAGGATATTAAAAGGGTCCCAAAGACATCACAATGTCTTTGCTAAATTAGGCCCAAAAATAATTAAGAAGAAAGCTGGAAAATTGGCAGCAAAAGGTCCATTAAGTTGGAGACCCATTCAGGCCCAATTATGAGGAACAACCTACTGCATAACAAGTGTATTAACAAGTGTTCATGTGTGGGCAAAATGTCAAGAGAAAGTTGTTCAAATAAGTCTTTAAAAATGGCATAAGAGCAGCCCTCTAGTCATTTTCAATTCAAACAAGTTTTCAGTTTTTTTCAAACAACTTTGCAGTTTTTTTTCAAAGACTCTTATCTTCTCTTTATGTCACTTTACCAAGCTGAAAAGCTGCTGCATCACAAGTGTATTGATCGGAGGCAACATATAGTCAAAATTGAAAAAGAAAGCAGGCCAAGAAACTCCTTAAAAATGGATCAAATGCAGCCCCTAAAGTCATTGCACTTGAAATAATATTTCAGCTTTCCAAAAAGACTCTAGTCTTCTATCTATTTCACTTTACAAGCTGAAAATACAATCCTCCAAGGTTCTTCAAGTAAACCATAATCTTGAAGGCAAATGGTAAGTGATTATAATTGTGTATTGAGTATAGTTTCTTCATGAAAAACAAGAAGTATATGCTATTATGTTATGCTGGAAATTCTGGACAACATGTATCCTAAGTATTGTTGTGAATGTTTCTTGTTGTTCAAGAGGCTTTTCTCTTAATTGGTTGGCTGAATTATGAAGCAAGACTTATGTTTTAACAAGTTATAGGTTGTTAGTCATTTTATTAAGCTACTGAACCATTTTTATAGTCCACAAAGATGAGTTGTTTTACGACGTCGTAATTTTACTCTTAAAAGAAACTTGGGAGCTGAAAATTGTAATATGTTGTTCCACGACATCAACCTGCTTTGGGACTATTTGTGGACTATTTTAAGACTGGGTTCATGTGGTAAGAACCTTGGAAACAAATTAATTAAAGTTAAAACAGATTCAGGATTGTTGATGTCGACGTGTGGAGAAAGGATGTAACGTTGTGCTGCTTGTTTGTATGTTGTGAAGAATTGTTATGTGTTGTGTCTTTGGGCTATTCTAAGACTACTAAGGGGATTAAATAAGATGTACATGATATGTACATAAGAATGGTTGCTAGAAAATACGATTATAAGTGAAAATAGTGAAGAAATGTCTTCGCGTCGCTAAATAAATGTTTGTTGCCCGGATGTTAACTTTTATTGTATTGGGCTGCCAAGAAGTGTTTTGAAGCTGCTAATACTAGTATTATTGCCTAATATACTATAGATAAATATTTGAGGGAAAACCAGCCACTCCAAGGTAGTAACGAGGTCATACAACGAGGTATGTAAGGCTACTTGATTTCGTATCACTTGGCATGAAACATAGATTCCTCCTTGGTACATAAAGGTATTTACCAACTCCGACACAACTATTAACCATGTCTCCAATCTTTCACATGTTCATATGCTTCCATACATAGTCACCTTCAAATCTACGTACATATGCGGATACCAAGTTACATGAGTTCTTGTTGCTAAATAAAGTTCACGAGTTGTTTCATCTCATAAGCATTTCATTATTTATGTAACATACTCTCTTCATTGTCATATTGTATTGTATGATTATCTACATGTCATATGTTGTATACACAGTCCTAAAACTCCAATATTGTGATCACCAAAAGAATCATCTAAAAAGTAATTAAAAGATAAAGTGTATAGCTTTTGATGGGTGGTAGCCCGAGGGGTGGAAGAATCACCTAGCCAGGGATGATCCTATCACGGGTGGTAGCCCGAGGGCTTAAGGAAGAACCTAGCCAGGGACGATCCCGATATAGCTATACCACTGATCAGCTGGTCATTTACAGTACATGATGTGCACAGATTATATAGTAAAGGTAAAGTAATATAAAGAATATAACATATACGATCCCAAAGTATAACTAAAGGTGGTCTCTTATCCTATACCGGTACATAGTTTCATTTGGGATGTTACTTTATATACAATATTTCCTGCCTTACATATTCAGTACATTATCTCGTACGGAGCCCCTTAAGGGGGACCTACATTTCATGCTGCAGGTACAGGTGCTAGAAGATCTCTTCAGTAGGAGTGTAAGATATCCAACTGCTGTTATTAAGCTCCAGGTTGTTTCGGAGCTTTGTGTGTGTCTTGATCTTATATGTTGTATTGTACAAATAGTTGAGGCGGGGCCTGTCCCAACCCTTATCAGATAATTTCTCTTATTTAGAGGCTTTGTAGACTATATAAACTAAAGAATGGTCATGTCCCGTACCTTAGACACCGTGGCCCCAACGGTCTATCCATACGCATTTTCGTTTGGCTTGTTAGTACCATTTACTTTCTTAAAGTCATAATGAAGATAAAAATCCCTTATAATTTGTCTAAAAAGTATGTAGATATAGGTTGGTTCTCCTAAGCTTTATCCGCAATGGGTGCCGGTCCGCCCTAATAGGATTTAGGGCGTGGCAGAAATGGTATCAGAGCGGGTCATCCTAGGGAGTCCACAAAGTAGTGTCAATGTAGAGTCTTATTTATCGATGTGTTGTATACCACATTTATAAGTAGGAGTCTATGTGGTATTTAGGAGTTGTTACTTTCCTTTCATTCTTTAGATCCTGCCATAGAGCTAGGTGAATTATGTCTAACTCCTAAATTGTTTTGCATAGCGAGCAAGTATGCCAGAAACTAGGAAGAACAAAGGTAAAGGAAAGGCAGTAGAAGTGATGGTTGGTTCGCCCAGTCATGTGAGATAACGAAATGAGGCTCAAGATGAGTCTCTGTCATGGACATCTCTAACCCCTCCAGCTCCTAATGAACCTAGAAATAGTGAAATTCCCCAGAACAACCTATTGATGCTACAGTGCAGGATTTGAAAAGAGCAGTTCAACTACTGACTCACATAGTTGTTATCCAATGCCAAAGATAGGAAATTCCAGTTATGGGTACAGGTGGTGCAAATAGGGCAGCTGGCATGAGGATACGTGACTTCCTTAATTTGGACCCTCCAGCCTTCACTGGGTCTGATCCTAATGAAGATCCCCAAGACTTTATTGATCATATTCAGCGCACTTTAGATGTTATGTATGTGAGTGGTACAGAAGTTGTCGAGTTAGTGACATATATGTTGAAGGGTATGGCTATATTGTGGTATGAAGCTTGGAAGCAATCCAAAGATATAGATGCTCCCCCAACCACTTGGAAGGAGTTCAAAGAGACATTTCTTGACCATTACTTGCCATTAGAGATCCGAGAGTCCCGTGCAGATCAGTTCTTGAATCTCCACCAAGGGATTAAGAGCGTGAGGGAGTATAGTCTCTAATTTAATTCCTTGTCCAGGTATGCTCCTAATGTAGTTGCTACTATGGCAGATAGAGTTCATCGATATGTGGATAGATTGGATACGTATCTGACCAGAGACTGTACCATTGCTTCATTGAATAAAGACATGGATATAGCGAGAATGCAAGCTTTTGCACAAAAATTGGAGGATCAAAGGCAAAGGAGAAGGACACAGGAATTAGAAAGGGCGCAGTCTAAGAGGACCAGGTCTTCAGGGTAGTTTACACCGTCCCAAGGGGGGTTTAGGCCTCGGTTTTCTAATAGACCAC
Source organism: Solanum medicagineum (assembly GCA_026153255.1). Lineage (NCBI taxonomy): Eukaryota > Viridiplantae > Streptophyta > Magnoliopsida > Solanales > Solanaceae > Solanum > Solanum medicagineum. The sequence continues at coordinate 6,912 of JAPFFP010056940.1, read as the reverse complement.
CAAGGCCATCATTCTCCTATTATGCAGCCAGTGCTCCACCACAACTTGAAGGGTCTAGAAGTAATTAGTTTGGTCAATGAGGTGAGGGACAAGGTTCACGGACAATAGGAGGATCGACAGGCCAGCCAATGACTCCTAGGCAGCCCTGTAAACAGTGTCGAAGAAGTCATCTGGGTATATGTCGTGTTAGGACAGATATTTGTTATTGGTGTGCTGCGCCATGGCATATGATAAGAGATTGCCCGAGAAGGCGTATGGGTGATATAGCAACATCTACTGGGTCAGCTATTGCATCATCATCGATAGTTCCTTCACTAGGTAGGGGTCAGCAAGCACCTATGGGTCGTGGTAGAGGTGTTAGAGGAGCAACTAGCTCTAGTGGGGTCCATAATCGCACTTATGCTCTGGGGAGTCAGCAAAATTTAGAAGTTTCACTTGATGTGGTCACAAGTACATTGTCCATATTTTCACATAATGTATATGCATTAATTGACTCTGGTTCTACACTATCCTACATTACCTCACTAGTTGCTGGGAAGCTTAAGAGAACAGCCAAATACTGAATAAACCATTTGAAGTGTCTACACCAACCAGTGAATTTATTATGGCTAAAAGGGTTTACTATGGTTGTGTAGTAACTGTTTGTGACCGTGACACATTGGCTGACCTTATTGAATTAGAAATGGTGGAATTTGATGTTATTATGGGTATTGATTAGTTACCTTCTTGCTATGCAACAGTGGATTGCCGAACTAAGAAAGTGTTCTTTCACTTTCCAAATGAGGCAGTTCTTGAATGGGAAGGGAATATTAGGCCGCCAAAGGGTAAGTTTATCTCTTATTTTAAGGCCAGGAAGATGATATCACAGAGGTATATATGTCATGTAGTTAGAGTAAGGGATGTAGAGGTAGAATCGCCAACTCTTCAATCTGTTCCAGTAGTGAATGAATTTGTTGATGTGTTCTCTGAAGAACTCCCAGGATTACCTCCTGAACGAGAAATAGATTTTGGTATTGACCTACTTCCAGGCACTCAACCTATTTCTACCCCTCCATATAGAATGGCCCCTACAGAGTTGCGTGAATTAAAAGAGCAATTAAAAGACTCATTGGAGAAGGGTTTCATAAGACCTAGTCTATCCCCTTGGGGTGCACCAGTGTTATTTGTACATAAAAAGGATGGCACCTTGAGAATGTGTATCAACTATCGACAATTGAATAGGGTATCAATTAAGAATAAATACCCACTCCCCAGGATTGATGACTTATTTGATCAGTTACAGGGTGCCAAATGCTTTTCAAAAATTGATTTGAGATCGGGGTGTCACCATAGGGTGAAGGAGGAAGACATACCTAAGACTGCCTTTAGAACACGCTATGGTCACTTTGAATTTCTTGTTATGTCATTTGGACTAACGAATGCACCAGCAGTTTTTATGGATTTGATAAATAGGGTATTTAAGCCATTCTTGGACATGTTTGTGATAGTATTTATAGATGACATTTTGGTATACTCAAGATCTGAAGAGGACCATGCAAAGCACTTATGACAAGTGTTACAGGTTCTTTATGATCGACAATTGTATGCCAAGCTCTCTAAATGTGAATTTTGGCTAAAATTCAGTGGCATTCTTGGGTCATATTGTATCTAAGGAAGGAATAAGAGTTGATTCACAAAATATAGATGCTGTGAAAGATTGGTCAAGGCCAATGACGCCCACGGAAGTTCGGAGCTTCCTAGGGTTGGCAGGTTATTACAGAAGGTTTGTTGAAGGTTTTTCTTCTATTTATGCACCCCTAACAAGGTCGACACATAAGGCAACCAAGTTCCAATGGAATGATGCGTGTGGAAGGAGCTTCCAGGAGCTGAAAAATAAGCTAACGTCTACACCTGTGCTAGTACTTCCAGAAGGATCTGAAGGGTATGCAGTGTATTGCGATGCTTCAGGAGTTGGCTTAGGGTGTGTACTGACACTACATGGTAGGGTAATTGCTTATGCATCTAGACAACTACGACCACATGAGAAAAAGTACCCAACTCATGATCTTGAGCTAGCAGCGATTGTATTTGCTTTAAAAATATGGCGCCACTACTTGTATGGGGTTCACGTTGATATATATACTGATCATAAAATCCTTCTATATCTTTAAGCAGACAGACCTAAACTTAAGACAACGGAGATGGCTAGAGCTAATAAAGGATTACGATATTGATATACTATACCATCCGGGGAAGGCAAATGTGGTAGCCGACGCTTTAAGTCGTAAGGCAATCATGAATACTGGTGATCAGGCTATGGTGAGTCAAGGAGTGGTTAAGGATCTACGACAACTAGCCAGTTTGGGAGTTCGCCTTCTTGAAACTCCAAATGAATGGGTTGTTGTACATAATGTAGCAACGTCTTCCTTGGTAATGGAGGTGAAAGCAAAATAATTCAAGGACCCTGTTTTACGAAAACTTAAGGACAAGGTGAGTCAGGGTACGATAAAGGGCTTTCACCTTACACAAAATGGAGTACTTTACAACCAAAATAGATTATAAGTGCCTGATATTAATGGATTAAGAAATAGGATAATGGAAGAAGCCCATCATTCCCGATATTCCATCCATCCAGGATCAACTAAGATGTATCATGACCTGAAGGGAAGGTTTTGGTGGGGAGGCATGAAAAAGGACCTTGCAGAATTTGTGGCTCAATGTCCAAGTTGCCAACAAGTGAAGGTGGAACACCAAAAGCCAGGAGGTTATGTGCAGTGTATAGAGCTTCCCACATGGAAGTAGGATATGATAAAAATAGATTTTGTTACTGGTTTGCCTCGCTCATTTCAAAAGTTTGACTCTATATGGGTAATAGTTGACAGACTCACAAAGTCAGCTCACTTTTTACCTGTTAGGAGTGATTATACAGCTGAAGAGTATGCCAAGCTATACCTCAAAGAGATAGTTAGGCTACATGGAGTCCCAATCTCTATTATCTCTGATTGAGGGGCTTAATTCACTTCAAAGTTTTGGAAGTCCTTTCAAAGGAGTTTAGGGACACAAGTGAATTTTAGTACATCTTTCCACCCTTAAACAGATGGTCAAGCAGAGGGCACTATTCAAACACTTGAAGATATGTTGTGAGCTTGTGCATTGGATTTTAAAGGTAGTTGGGTGGAACACTTGCCACTTATTGAATTTGCCTATAATAACAGCTACCACTCAAGTTTTAAGATGGCACCTTATGAAGCTTTGTATGGAAGGAAATGTAGGTCGCTAATTGGATGGTTTGAAGTGGGTAAAATCACCTTTCTTGGGCCAGATCTTGTACAACAAGCCATGGAAAAAGTTAAGGTAATACAGCAGCGGCTAGAAACAACCCAAAGCCATCACAAATCATATGCGGATGCTAGGAGGAGAGGGCTGGAATTTTCAGTAGGAGAATGGGTATTTTTAAAGGTGTCTCCAATGAAAAGGGTTATGAGATTTGGTAAGAAAGGAAAACCAAGCCCACAATACATAGGGCCATATAAAATTATTAAGAAATTCGAGCAGGTTGCATATGAACTAGAGCTACCCCAAGAGATTTTAATGGTTCATCCAGTTTTTCAAGTATCAATGCTTCGAAAATGCATAGGTGACCCATCCCGTATCAATCCTATTGAGGATGTGCAGGTCACAGAAGATCTCACCTATGAAGAAGTACCCATTGTTATTCTAGATCATCAAGTTAAGAAGCTAAGGAATAAAGAAATAGCTTCAGTAAAAATACTTTGGAGAAACCCGCAAGCAGAAGAAATAACATAGAAGGCCGAGGACGCGATGAAATCAAAATACCCTTACTTATTTGAAGCCATAGAGGAAGTCCAACATGCAGATTGGGGCACTAATAGGTACGTATGATTGAATACTTAGTGTGTTGCCAAAAGTTTGTTTAAATAAAGGTTTTAACTTGGTTAAGCTATCCAATTATGCTAACATTTGGGGACGAATGTTCCTAAAGGGGGGAGGATGTAACACCCCAAATTTTACATGAAATAATGCTATGTAAATGATTCATGATTTGGTTTGGTTAAATTAGCACCAATATTTTTAAAAGTGCTTGAATCTCGTGTTAATGGGCGATATGTGCGTCTAACGCTTAAGAGGGTCATGTGTATACGTGTTTTGTGTTAAATTGAGGAGCTCACTACCCTAAACAAAGTAAAATAATTGAGATGCTTATATGACTTAATAATCTAGTAGGTAAGTCACCTACTTGCTTAGCTTAAATTTGCTAGCTAAATGGAGACGACGCATGACGTCGAATTTGTCCAAGTTCAATTATGAATAAAGTCTGTATTAAGGGTGTAACCTTAGACCACGTTTTAGCATCATAGATAGAATATATGCTCAACCAAGGAGGATATTAAAAGGGGACCAAAGAAATCACAATGTATTTGCTAAATTAGGCCCAAAAATAATTAAGAAGAAAGCTGGAAAATTTGCAGCAAAAGGTTTATTAAGTTGGACACCTATTCAGGCCCAATTATGAGGAACAAGCTGCTGCATAAAAAGTGTATTAACAAGTGTTCATGTGTGGGAAAAATTTCAAGAGAAAGTTGTTCAAATAAGTTTTTAATAACGGCATAAGAGCAGCCCTCTAGTCATTTCCAATTCAAACACGTTTTCAGTTTTTTTCTAACAACTTTGCATTTTTTTTTCAAAGACTCTTATCTTCTCTTTCTGTCACATTACCAAGCTGAAAGGCTGCTGCATCACAAGTGTATTGATAGGTGGCAATATATAGTCAAAATTTAAAGAGAAAGATGACCAAGAAAGTCCATAAAAACAGATCAAATGCAGCCCCTAAAGTCATTGCACTTGAAATAATATTTCAGCTTTCCAAAAGGACTCTTGTCTTCTATCTATTTCACTTTACAAGCTGAAAATACAATCCTCTAAGATTCTTGAAGTAAACCTTAATCTTGAAGGCAAAGGTAAGTGATTATAATTGTGTACTTAGTATAGTCTCTTCTTGAAAAACAAGAAGTATATGCTATTATGTTATGCTGGAAATTCTAGATAGCATGTGTCCTAAGTATTGTTGTGAATGTTTCTTATTGTTCAAGAGGATTTTTCTCTTAATTGGTTGGCTGAATTATGAAGTCATACTTATGTTTTAAAAAGGTATAGGTTGTTAGTCATGTGATTAAGCTGCTGCACCACTTTTACAGTCCACAAAGATGAGTTGTTTTACGACGTTGTAATTTTACTCTTAAAAGAAACTGGGGAGCTGAAAATTGTAATATGTTGTTCCACGACATCAACCTGCTTTGGGACTATTTGTGGACTATTTTAAGACTGGTTTCATGTGGTAAGAACCTTGGAAACAAATTATTTAAAGTTAAAATAGATTCGGGATTGTTGACGTTGAAGTGTGGAGAAAGGATGTAATGTTGTTGTTTGTATGTTGTGAAGAATTGTTAAGTGTTGTGTCTTGTGGGCTATTGTAAGACTATTAAGGGTCTAAAATAAGATGTACATGACACGTACCTAAGAATGGTTGATAGAAAGTACGATTATAAATGAAAATGGTGAAGAAATGTCTTCACGTCGCTAAATAAATGTTTGCTGCTCCGATGTTAGTTTTTATGTTATTGGGCTGCCAAAAAGTGTTTTGTAGCTGCTAATACTAGTTTTATTGCCAAATATACTGTAGATAAATATTTGAGGGAAAACCAGCTACTCCAAGGTAGTAACGAGGTCATACAACGAGGTATGTAAGGCTACTTGATTTCGTATCACTTGGCATGAAACATAGATTCCTCCTTGGTACATAAAGGTATTTACCAACTCCGACACAACTATTAATCATGTCTCTACTCTTTCACATGTTCATATGCTTTCATACATAGTCACCTTCATATCTACGTACATACGTGGATACCAAGTTATATGAGTTCTTGTTGCTAAATAAAGTTCATGAGTTGTTTCATCTCATATGCATTTCATTATTTATGTAACATACTCTCTTCATTGCCATATTGTATTGTATGATTATCTGCATGTCATATGTTGTATACACAGTCCTAAAACTCCAATATTGTGATCACCAAAAGAATCATCTAAAATGTAATTAAAAGATAGAGTGTATAACTTTTGATGGGTGGTAGCCCGAGGGGTGGAAGAATCACCTAGCCAGGGATGATCCTATCACGGGTGGTAGCCCGAGGGGTTAAGGAAGAACCTAGCCAGGGACGATCCTGATACAGTTATACCACTGATCAACTTGTTGTTTACAGTACATGATGTGCATAAATTATACAGTATAGGTAAAGTAATATAAAGAATATAATGTATATGATCCCAAAGTATAACCAAAGGTGGTCTCTTATCCTATACCAGTGCATAGTTTCATTTGAGATGTTACTTTATATACAATATTTCCTGCCTTACATATTCAGTATATTATCTCGTACTGAGTCCCTTATGGGGGACCTACATTTCATGCTGCAAGTACAGGTGCTAAAAGATCTCCTCAGTAGGAGTGCAAGATATCAAGCTGCTGTTAGTAAGCTCCAGGTTGTTTCGGAGCTTTGTGTGTGTCTAGATCTTATATGTTGTATTGTACAGTTAATTGAGGCAGGGCCTATCGCTAATCTTATCGGATACTTTCTCTTATTTCACAGCTGGCAGTAGGATAGGTGACTTCCTTAATTTGGACCCTCCATCCTTCACTGGGTCTGATCCTAATGAAGATCCCCAAGACTTTATTGATTAGATTCAACGAACTTTAGATGTTATGCATGTGGTGGTACAGAAGCTGTTGAGTTAGTGACATATAGGTTGAAGGGTATGGCTATATTGTGGTATAAAGCTTGGAAGCAATCCAAAGATATAGATGCTCCCCCAACCACTTGGAAGGAGTTCAAAGAGGCCTTTCTTGACCAT
>JAPFFP010056926.1:0-28260 GCA_026153255.1 Solanum medicagineum | reverse complement strand
GATACATGTGGGTGTGGGATATTGCATGTGGTATGACTACGTATGTATGATACATTTGTTGGGCAGTTCTACCGCAGCGGTGACTTTGTCGGCCCGCATATATATATGTGTATAGATATTTGCTGTATGCTGGAGTTGCTGTTCGCAGGTTTGGTTAGTCAGTAAAACAGAGGAAACTCTACTGAAATTTCGGTAGATTCCTTAGCTATTATAGTTGGAAATCCGATTTAGTATTTGTCTGGCTGCCCAATCGGCACTAATCACGATCCCTGGGTTAGGTCGTGACAATAAAAAAGAGCAAAATGTAAATTATGCTATATGGAGGGATGCATCACATGTATAGAAGACATGCTAAAAATCAAGATAATAAAAGAAGATGAATACAAAGAAGAAAGAAATCAGACCACTGCTTTAAGAATAATGACAGTAGAAACTAGAGTAAATGAGTTAGAACAAAGCATAAGAGCCCTAGAAAAGGGAAAAGAAAAAGTAGACGAAGACTGGCAGCCAGAACCGACACAAGAAACAAAGTTAATGAACATAGAGACTTGCGAAGCTCTAATATGTAATGAAGATAAAAAATTTACTATAGTAAAAATACTAGCAAAGCTCAAGATAGGAGATGTAGAGATAGAAACTCTAGCCTTAGTTGACAAGGGATGTACCGGGTGCATAATATACAAGAAAATGTAGCATCAGACAATGGAAAAAAATGTATTTTGGAAGCATAATTTAATATTCTATCCACCGTTTAATTTATCTTTTAGGGTATTACATAAATGCGCAATAGAAAAACAACAAATGTGTCTAGTAGATAATTTTTGGATAGCCTACACTAAAAGAGACAACAAGTATTTATAGCCGTAGTAAATGCACTATGTCAATATTCACAGACAAAAGTAGAGAAATGAAGTTTAAATACTACGTAGTTATGCATGGAAAGACAAATGGCATTTTTCAGACATGGATAGAAGTTGTAGATTCCGTACAAGGTGTTAAAGCCTCACATATCTTCACCAAATAAAGAATTCCCAAGAGAAATTTGAAATAGAAATGAGTTTTTCTTGATTCCAAAGTTTGCATTCCACAAGATTTCTTTAAGATGATTTTGAGAGAGTTTAAAATGAGAGGAGTGCATTTTGAATGTTAGGAATTGAGTTTAGGTCATTAGGATGTCTTTAGATAGCATAGAAAAAAGACCATTAGGATTAATCGAATTCACGAAAATTCCATTAATAAAATAGATGGAAAAATTCCACATCACCACCTCAAGGAGGGGTTTGCAGGTCGTGTCGCACGACACGGTCTGCGTACCAGCCCGTGTACCCTTACTTAGACAAATTTTCCTCTCGACGAAGGTTCGGAACCATAACCCAACACTTAGAAATTTTGCTAAAAAATTAGCCACATGGGCCATATGGTGTCACACGGTCCGTGACACTGTTCTTGCCACTTTCCTTGGCCAAAAATCTTTCACGATGAGTTACAAGATGGTGATTCTATACTTAGCAAAATTTTCATTTCGAAAGCTATATGAACGGTCCTCACAACCTGTGTCAAGTTACATGAGCCATGTGAGAGGCTATGTGCCTTCACTTAGCCCCAAACAGTGGGGTTTCTAGCTTAAGGCCACCCCACGGCCCTCCACACGGTCCATGAAGTGTCACACATCCTGTGTGGGGTCGAAGTGTGGCGTACCTTATCTTGTAACTTCACACTAAGGGCCAACACAAGTTTTGAGGCCAATGGTCACCTCACTAGAGGCCACATGAGCCATGTGACCACACACAGACCATAAGGCCTCCCTTGAAGTGTTACCTTGGTCCATAAGACTCCAAAACTAAACTTTTCAAGCTCCTACGAAGTCGCACGACACTCAAGTCATTACAACAGTAACCCTTTTTGAAAATTTGTTTGAATTTATCAAGCTTATTATGTAGTTTTTCTTGTGTAAAATATTTATGTATATCTATTATGCAGATGTATTTTATAACTTTTGTTACAGAGGTATTAAAGTAGCAAGTCGAGGATCTTATTAAGTTATATTAGGGTTATATTTATATATAACTCACTCCTTACATGTATTGAAACACCCTTCATGTGCTTCGGAATGCTCCATAATCATAATTTTCATATATCTCAAATCTGTGCATGATTTCAAAAATCCGACTTCATATTCTTGATCAGGGAAAAAAATTGAGTGGAAAATGGGTATAACCCAAATTTTGGAAGACCCGTAGCGAAAAATAATTTTTGCTAATTTTATGATTTCTAGTGGTTATTCGCGCCTAAGGCATGACGTGCCTGGGGCGCGCCACTATGTAATTGAAGTTTGCATCTCGTCCATGTCGTGCCAAGGGCGTGGACCAGTGTAACATTTTCCTTAGGTTTCTTATTTCGCCCAAGGGAATTGGGGTAATAGGCCCATTCCCACTTAAACGTGAAATGTCCTATACTTAGCCATTTTTCAACTCAATAGCTCATAAGACGCTCTCTTAAACGTCTCTAAGAGTCTATCAATTATCTCATTCGAATCTAAGGATTTCAAGCTCGATTTTAGGACTCAAGCACTCAATTCATGCTCTAAGTCTACTTCAATTTCATTTCAAGGAATTTAAGGTTCGCAGTATGTGGATCTTCATCCATGGGTCCTTTCACCCATGGGGCCCAACCATCTCTTCGTATGAAAATTGCATGTTTTCAACTTGTATTACTTATAGGTATATATTATTATGAAATATGAACCTGAATCATGTTGAGGTTTTACCAAGTATTGATTGATTATGCATGAATATCTATTTCAAGCTTGTTCCATTAATTGATTTTGACTATTAAGACTGTGCACATTTTGAGCTATAAAACTATAAACTATTATGAGTTTTTGTGATGGATTTCAAGGTACCCTACATGAGGGTTTTACTATCATGTTGGTGGGTTGATTTGCATTGATTTTACTCATCTTGTTTCACTCTTGAATTGTATGATCTTGAACAAGTATTATGAACCCACCATGTGTTTGATAAAATGGCATGACAAGAATTCTCAAGCTATTGATGATCTATTACATGATTTACAAGTCAAGTGACTGGATGATGATTAAGGGCTTTCAAGCATGTGTTGAATTCATGAAAAGTAACTGTGATGTTGCAAGTATCAAGTTTACCCCTATTCCAAGATTTTTACCTCTTGTGAGCCATTCATGTTAAGGCAAGGGTTCATGTATGATTATGATCTATTCTCATGTTCAAGTTAGGCTCACTAGCAGAGGTTGAGCATGTCTATGAGCTACTCAAGCCATGTTCTTACAAGCTATTCATGTTATGATTAAAGTATGATTATTTCAATTATTCTGTGGGATTTGACTTAGCACTGATTGAGGATTAAGATGGGGGATCTACTCAAGGGATCCTTATATAAAATCTTTAGACTCTAAACTATGTGCAACCATAGGATGATGATTATTCCCTTGTTATACTAGTAGATCCATCTAGTTATACGATACCTTGATGAGGGGGTGACATGTCTTGGATTATTCATTGTATGTTTTACCATAGCAAGTAGACCACACCTTGTTGAAGGGGTGACATGCCTCGATCACCTTGTCGAGGGGGTGACATGCCTTGGATTCCAAGTACTAGCTCACTTGGTCTATGTCGGTTAAGGTCTCTTCCCACACGTGTTATGTATTATTCAAGTTGAATGTTTTACAAGGGTGATATGCCTCGATCACCTTATTAAGGGGGTGACATGCCTTGGATTTCAAGTAGTAGCTCGCTTGGTCTATGTTGGTTAAGGTCTCTTCCCACACATGTGTTATGTATTATGCAAGTTGAATGTTTTACAAGGATGGTTTATTACAAGCATTAATCATGCATGCCATGTTAAGATTATATATCCATTACTTATGATTATGCATATTGAATATATTGGCTTATGTCTTTGTTGCATTACACCCTGCATACTTAGTACATTCAAACGTACTAACGCATACTTTATGCCTACATGATATCACCATGTAGGAACTAGAGCTCCTTTTGATTATGCTACTACACGTGGCTAGTTTGATTCTTAGAGAAAGCTTTGGTGAGTCCTCAAGTCCAAGGACAATATCTACTTATTTCATGTTATGTTGAGACTCCTTCTTATGTTTAGTACTTATTATTATGAGGGTGAGCCTGGGAAGTGTCTTGGCATCTACTCCATTCCAAGTTAGAGGTGTTGTTAGATATTATGGTTTGTATATGCTATGAGCTTGACTCTTTTATGCTTTTATGAATATCAAGTCTTTCCTTAGTCACATTTCCTTTTTCTATTTATATCACTTGTTGATCTTTATTTTGCTTCCGCAATCAAGGATGTGTGAATGATATGCTAAGAGGCTTATTTAGTTCCCTTTAGGTTTCCCATTCACTATGTCACGTCTAGGGCCTAGGCTTGGGTCGTGACAAGCTTGGTATCAGAGCACTAGGTTGTTAATGGCCCTCAGAACTTTAACACATAGTGTCGATTAAAGTCTTATTCATTATTGTGAAGCCCGCCATTCACAACCATGAATGGGAGGCTATAAACAATTTTAGGAAATGTTTCACTTCTGCATAGTATATGTCATATTTTAGGTGTAAAAATAAGGCTTTTCCCTTAATGAATGCTCTTGTTTCTTCTATATCATGCTGATACCTAGGGGATGACTAAGGAGAGCCCGTATTGCTGATGAGCAACTAGCCCCTCCCGCTCCAAAAGCTCCTCAAGATAGAGGGGGTAGCCCTATAAGAGTTTTGGGATGCCATCACAATCTTGGCTTGTGCTATGACCAACCAAATGAACCAAGGGGCCAATCCCCTCATGCTCCTACACCATCCTCAAAGGTGGGGGATTTCACAAGAATGAATCCATTAGAGTTTCATGGATCCAAGGCGATGAGGATCCCCAAGAGTTCATTGATGAGATATATAAGGTGCTATCGATCATGGGGGTCAATTCGGAGGAGAACGCAGAGTTAGCAGCCTACCAACTCAAAGGTGTAGCCCAAATTTGGTTTACTCAATGGAAATTGGAGAGGAGAGATGATGATGCTATTCATTGAGAGGAATTCAAAGCCGGATTCCTCAACCGGTTCTTTCCCATCGAGCTAAGAGAAGCTAAGATGATGGAGTTTATGAACCTGAAGTAAGGTTCCATTAGTGTGAGGGAGTATGCCCTCAAGTTCAACAAGCTTTCCAAGTATGTTCCACATTTGGTAGTCGACCCTAGAGATAGGATGAACAAATTTGTGTCAGGAGTGTCCGACTTGGTTAATGAAGAGTATCATACTACAATGATAGTGAGTGATATGGATTTGTCTCGACTCATGACATATGCCGAACAACTAGAGAGGAAAAAGCTTAGAAAGGGAAGAAGTAGGAGTCCAAGAGGGCTCAGTTTGAAGGTGGTTTACAAGGTTCTAAAGGTGGCCAGTTTCCTCAAGGCCACAAGTTCTAAGGCTAAGGGTCTAGCAATGCTCCGGTAGAAACCATAATGGCCCATGTTTGAGAAACTCTAATGCTTGCTATGGTTGTGGTGAAGTGTGTCAAAAGGTTGTTGATTGTCCTCATGCTCAAAACAAATGTAGAGATGTTTGCCCTCAAGGACAAGGTGATAATGCGGGTTAAAAGGGAAAGGGAGGCCAACAAGGGGGTGCTCCAAGGCAAAATAGGTTTTATGCTCTCCAAGGAAGGCAAGGGATGGATGAGGTGTCCGATGTCGTCACCGGTATGTTAAAGGTTTTTTATTATGATGTGTATGTAATGATCGATTCGGGTGCGCTCTTTCTTTCATTACTCCTTTTGTTGCCAAAAAGCTTCACGTGAGTCCCAAATTGTTGTATGAATCATATGAATTGTCTATCCGGTTGGTGAGTCCATTGTTGCTAAAAAAGTTTATAGAAATTTTTCCCATGTTCATATTTCATAAGATCTTGCCTTGTGATTTTATTGAATTAGATATCGTGGATTTTGTTATTATTCTGGGATGAATTGGTTACATGCATATCATGTTTCTATTGATTGTAGAACCCGAAAGGTTAAATTCCAATTCCATAATGAGCCCATCCTATAATGGAAAAGTCGTAATATGGTGGTCAAGGGTAGATTTATTTCTTGTCTTAAAGCCCAAAAGTTGATTTCTAATGGTTGCCTTTATCATCTTGAAAAGGTTAGGGATGTTGACTAAAGTCCTTCTTATTGAGTCGGTTCTGGTGGTCAATGAATTTCTTGATATATTTCCCGATGAGCTTATCGGTGTTCCTCCCGAGATGAAAATAGACTTAGCTATAGACCTCCTTCCCGATACATAACCTATTTTCATTCCCCGTTACTGTATGGCCCCAGCAGAACTGAAGGAATTGATGGATTGGAGAAGGGTCTCATAAGGCCTAGCAAGTCACCTTGGGTTGCACCAGTGTTGTTTGTGAAGAAAAAGGAGGGTTCCCTTTGAATGTGCATTGATTACTGCAACTTAATAGGGTTACCATAAAGAACTAGTACCGTTTACCAAGGATTGATGACCTTTTGATCAACTACAAAGGACTTGTCACTTTTCTGAGATTAAGCTCCAGTCCAAATACCACCAAGTGAAGGTGAGGGAGTGTGATATTGCGAAGACGACTTTTTGGACTAGGTATGGGCACTTTGAATTTGTGGTAATGTCTTTTGGCTTGACTAATGCACCGGCTATATTTATGGATCTAATGAATAGGGTCTTCAAACCCTACCTTGATATGTTTGTGGTGGTCTTTATTAATGATATATTTATTTATTCTCGGAGTGAGGAAGAGCATGTGAATCACTTGAGGATGCTGTTAGAAATCTTGAGGGATGAGAGGTTGTTTGCTAAATATGAAAAGTGTGAATTTTGATTGAAAGAGGTTGATTTTCTAGGGTATATGGTGTCAGGTGATGGCATTAAGGTGGATCCTAAGAAGACGGAGGTGATAAGGAGTTGGCCTAGACCCTTAACTCCATCGGACATTCAGAGTTTCTTGGGTTTGGTGGGTTACTACTAGAGGTTTGTGAATGGCTTTTCTTATATTGCTTCCCCTATGACTAAGTTGACCAAAAAGAAGGAAAATTTTGTTTGGACCGGTAAATGTGAAAAGAGTTTTCAAACTTTGAAAGATAAGCTTGTCTTCGCTCCTATCTTGGCTCTACCGGAAGGGTCGGAAGGGTTTGTGGTTTATTTTGATGCCTCAAGAATTGTGGTGTGTTTTGATGCAAAATGGCAAGGTGATTGCATATGCCTCTACTTAAGGTGCATGAACAAAATTATCCCACCCATGATCTTGAATTGGCGGTCATGGTATTTGCTTTGAAAATTTGGCGTCACTATTTGTATGGGGTTCATGTTGATGTGTTTAACAACCACAAAAATCTCCAATATGTATTCACAAAAAAAGATCTTACTTGAGACAAAGACGGTGGTTAGAGCTCCTTAAAGATTATGATATGAGTTTACATTACCATCCCGATAAAGCTAATATTGTGGCCAATGCTCTAAGTAGAGTGTCCATAGGTAGCCTAGCTCATATCGATGTTGGTGATAAGGAGGTGGTTGGAGAAGTTCATTGATTCGCTAGGTTGGGGTGAGGTTAGATGAAGTTGAAAATGGTGGTATATTGGTTGTTAATGGTTCTAAATCTTCTTTGATTAAGGAAGTCAAGTAAAGCCAAGACCTTGACCCCGTTTTGCAGAGTTGAAGGCCTTGGTAAAGGATGGTAAAGTGGAGGTTTTCTCCCAAAGGGGAGATGGTGCCCTTAGGTACCACGGTAGGTTGTGTGTGCCTAACGTTGATGACTTGATAGAGTTGATTTTGAAAGAGGCCTATAATTCATCTTATTCTATTCATCCTGATTCCACAAAGATGTATAGAGACTTGAGGGAGGTGTATTGGTAGGGTGGTATGAAAAGGAATATTGCCAAGTTCATATCCAGTTATCACAATTGCCAACGAGTGAAGGCCAAACATCAAGGCTGGGTGGCCTAGCCCAAGACATAGAAGTTCCTACTTTGAAGGGGGAAGAGATCAACATGGATTTTTTGGTTGGGTTGCCTAAGATTAGGAGACACTTTGACTCTATTTGGGTTGTTATGGATAGAATGACAAAGTTGTCTCACTTTCTATCGGTCAAAACCACTTATTGTGCCAAAGATTATACCAAGTTGTATATTCATGAGTTGGTTAGATTGCATGGGGTGCCCTTGTCTATCATTTCGAATTGTGGTGCTGAATTCACTTCTCACTTTTGGAGGTACTTCAAAAAAGGTCTTGGTACCAAGGTCAAGCTTAGCATGACTTTTCATCCTCAAAAGGATGGACAAGCTGAGTGGACTATCCAAACACTTGAGGATATGCTTAGAGCTTGTGTTTTGGAGTTTAAGGGTAGTTGGAATGAGCATCTTTAACTTATTGAGTTTTCTTACAACAATAGCTTCCACTCTAGCATTAGCATGGCTCCCTTTGAAGCTTTATATGGTAGGCGTTGTAGATCCCCAGTTAGGCGGTTTGATGTGAGAGAGATGGCTTTGTTAGGACCAGATTCGATTATGGATGCCTTCGAAAAGGTGAGGTTGATAAGGGAGAGGTTGAAGACAGCCCAAAGTAGACAAAGGTCCTACTCCAATGTGAGAAGAAGAGTTCTTGAGTTTAAGGTTGGTGATTGGGTTTATTTAAAGGTCTCACCCATAAAGAGCGTGGTCCAGTTTGGCAAGAAAGGGAAATTTATCCCTAGGTTTGTGGGTCCTTATAGAGCTTTGACGAGAGTTGGTAAGGTTGCATATGAGTTGGAGTTGCGTATGGAGATGAATATGGTTCATCTAGTCTTCCATGTGTCTATGTTGAGGAAGTGTGTGGGTGACCCAAGTGTTATTATGCCCTTAGAGGTTGTGGGTGTGGTAGGGGCTGCCGGTGGAGATTTTGGATAGATAAGTGAAGAGGTTGAGAAACAAAGATGTAGCTTCCGTCAAGGTCCTTTGGAGGAATCAACAAGTTGAAAGTGCCACATGGGAAGCTGAGGCGGACAAGAAAAAGCAATACCGATATCTCCTCTATTCTACTCAAGCTGAAGGTAATAACTTAAGTTCCATCTATTATTTTAAGTCTTGAGTTTCAGTCGTCATGTCATTTTGCATGCAATTACGTCTATAGTCATAAGTTCATGGTAAATTTTGACATTCGTGTTGAGATTTTTGAAAATGATGTTTAAGTGCATTTGTTGCATCCATTTCAAGCTGAAATCTTCATAATTACTTCTCTTACGCATGTGTCTTTGACATTCGGGGACAAATGTTCCTTAGGGGAAAATATTGAAACATCCCTCATGTGCTTCGAGATGCCCTATAATCCTAATTTCCATATATCTCAAAATCCGTGAGTGATTTCGAAAATTTGACTTTATATTCTTGATCGAGGGCGAAATTTAGTAGGAAGCTGGTATAACCTGGATTTTAGAAGACCCGTAGCGAAAAATAATTTTCACTAATTTTACGATTTCCAGTGGTTGTCCAGCCACTGTGTAATTTGATGTCCACGTCTAGCTCGCATCGCTCCAGGTGTACGGACTAGTGTAACATTTTCCTTGGTTTTCTTATTTCACCCAAGGGCAATGGGGTCATAGCCCCATGCCCACTAAACGTGAAATCTCCCATACGTAGCCATTTTTTCAACTCTATAGCTTACAACCTCTCTAAGACTCTATCAATTCTCTCATTCAAATCTAAGGATTTCAAGCTCAATTTTGGGACTAAAGGACACAATTCAATCTCTAAGTCTACTTCAAGTTCATTTCAAGGAATTCAAGGTTCAAGGTATATGGGTCTTCATCCATGGGTCCTTTCACCCATGGGGCCCAACCTTTTCTTCTTATGAAAATGTTTTCAAATTGTATTACCTATAAGTATCTCTTATTATTAAATATGAACATAAATCATGTTGGGGTTTTATCAAGTATTGATCAATTATGCATGAATGTCTATTTCAAGCTTGTTCCATTAATTGATTTTATCTATTGAGACTATGCACGTTTTAAGCTATGAAACTATCAAATGTTATGTGTTTTTATGATGGATTTCAAGGTAACCTACATAAGGGTTTTACTATTATGTTAGTGGGTTGATTTGCATTGAGTTATCTCATCTTGTTTCACTTTTGAATTGCATGATTTTGAACAAGTATCATGAATCCACCATGTGTTTGATAAAATGACATGACAAGAATTCTCAAGCTATTGATGATCTATTACATGATTTACAAGGCAAGTGACTTCATGATGATTAAGGGCTTTAAGCATGTATTGAATCCATGAAAAGTATCCATGATGTTGTAATATCAAGTTTACCCTATTTCAAGATTTTTACCTCTTGTGAGTTATTCATGTTAAGGCAAGGGTTCATTTTGATTATGATCTATTCTCATGTTTAAGTTAGTCTCACTAATAGAGTTCAAGCATGTTTATGAGTTACTCAAGTCATGTTCTTACAACCTATTCATTTTATGATTAAAGTTTGATTATTTCAAGTATTCCGTGGGATTTGACGTAGCACCAATTGAGACTCAAGATGGGGCTCAATTCAAGGGGTCCTTATATAATGTCTTTAGTCTCTAAACTATGTGCCACCATAGGATGATGATTATTACCCTTGCTATACTAGTGGATTCATTTAGTTATACCACACCTTGACGAGGGAGTGACATGCCTTGGATTATTCATTGTATGGTTTACCATGGCAAGTAGACCACACCTTGTCAAGGGGGTGACATGTCTCGATAACCTTATCAAGGGGGTGACATGCCTTGGATTCCAAGTAATAGCTCTCTTAGTCTATGTCAGTTAAGGCCTTTTGCCACACATGTGTTATGTACAATGTAAGTTGAATGTTTTACAAGCATGTTTTATTATAAGCATTTATCATGCATGCCATGTTGAGATTACATATCCATTGCTTATGATTATGCATATTGAATATATTGGCATATGTCTATGTGGCATTGCACCCTGTATGTTTAGTACATTCAAACGTACTAATGCATACTCTATGCCTACATGATTTCACCGTGTAGGAATTGGAGCTCCTTTTTATCATCCTCCTCCACCTGGCTAGTTCGGTTCTCAAAGAAAGCTTTGGTGAGTCTTCAAGTCCATGGAAAATATCTACTTATTTCATGTTATGTTGAGACTCCTTCTTATGTTGAATACTTATTATTATAAGGGTGAGCCCGGGAGTGTCTTGGCCCTCGTTGCATTCCAAGTTAGAGGTCTTGTTGGATATTATGGTTTGTATATGCTATGATCTTGACTCTTTTATGCTTTTATGAATATCAAGTCTTCCCTTAGTCCCTTTTCCCTTTTCTATTTATATCACTTGTTGATGTTGATTTTGCTTCCGCGACCAAGGATGTGCGAATGATATGCTAAGAGGCTTGTTTGGGTTCCCTTTGAGTTTCTCATTTGTCATGTCACGTCTAGTCCCTAGGATTGGGTCGTGACATATATGTCAATGCAGATACTGTTGCACAGGGTTAGACTTGTGGCTGACGAGTTTGTTTTCGTGGACTTTGTCGCTGAGGTGAGCCTTCACATTGTTCGTAGAGGCTACTACTTTAGCTCTATCTATTCAAATTTATGTTTTTCATATTTTTGGGGTTGTATTCCTAACAGTTAACCTCATATCACTCTATTCAATGTCTCATGATCTTATTGTGGGATTTGGGCTAGAAATATTTTGTTAAGTGTCTGTTCCTTTCCATAAAGTTTCTATGTGATGTTGGTTTAATAATTATTCTATCTTAATGGGTATCAATAAGTTTTTGAGTTTCACATATTATATTCTTAGTGCTTGGATAATTTGGGTGTGTATGGATATTTGGTTCTCCCAACAAATGTTATGGGTGGGTGCCAGTCATATCTAGGGGGTATTTTGGGATGTGACAGTCTTGACTCTATTTTATGTGATTTTATGCATGCTAATGTGTTGCTCTAGTGGCCATGAATTCTTTCCTTCATGGATTCTTTTGGTTAGTTTACTGTGACTTTTTTAATGATACCAAAAGGGAAAAATTTATTTGTGTTCAAAGTTGATTAGTTAAGCAAGGAAGCGTATTGATAGAGGGAGGTGAATTTAGGGAGATCTAAGTTGATTAGTTAAGCAAGGAAGCCTATTGATAGAGGGAGTAGAATTTAGGGAGAGTAGAACAACTTGATAGGGGGAAGCTCAATGGCAAGAAGAACAAAAGGTCTGAATAGTTTGTCTTCATCAGAAAGGGAGAAAATGTTATATTCATGTTTTGATGACTTAACAAACCATGTGACCTGATAGACGGACTTGGTCTCATGTACTCTAAAAGTCAATGCAGAATAGGGATCAGCTATAAAGGTTGGCATTGTCTGTTGTGATTGATAGAAGTATAATAAAATATAATAGATGTTCAGGGAATCAAAGGACACTAAGTTACTCTTGTCTACTCGTTAATACTCATTCTTTAATAAGAGATTACCTAGTTTTTGCATAGTAAGGTTTTAGCAAGAAAAAAATGACTTTCACTCTTAAGCAAGAATAACTCCTGTGAGTAAAAGGACATTATCCAAATAGTTCAAGAAGAATTCCTTAGTCAGTATGTTTCGATATGTATATTGTGTTCTCTACATTATAAGATCAGTTCCTAAGTTATATAGGAATATTGATCATTTCTCATGGCATCAATGTTGATGTATCCCTAGCTAAAGTAAGCTTTTAGTAAGCTTTGAGGAAGGTGTTGAAGTCTATTCTAAGTTGAGTTAGTTTGTGTAGTTGGCAATAGAGATATTGCTTAGGATCAAGTCTTGTAATAGAGTTATTGCAAGGGAAGAGGTGGAGAGTTTAAGTTAAAATTACTGGAGTCTATTATCAAACTTTGACTCTTTACATTAGTGGTGTTGTTCTACCTTCTATGCATTTCATTATTTGTGTAACATACTCCTTTCATTATGGTGTTGTCTTTTGTGATTATTTACATGTCATATGCCATATATACATTCCTCCCATTCCAATATTATGACCACCAAAAGAATCATGTCAAAAGTAATTGGAAGATAAAGTATATTGCTTACTGATGGGGGGTAACCTAAGGGGTGGAAGAATCACCTAGCCAGGGTCGATCCTATGATGCGGGGTAGACCAAGGGGTGAAAGGAAAAGCCTAGCTAGGGCCCATCCCGATATAGATTTACCATTGATCAGCTGGTCATTTGTATTACTTGTTGTGCACAAATTATACAATAAAGGTAAAGTAATAAAAAGAACATAAAGTAAATGATCCCACAGTATAACTAAGGGTGGTCTCTTCTCCTACACCAGTGCATAGTTTCATTTGAGTTGTTACTTCATATACAATATTTCCTGCCTTATATATTTAGTATATTATCTCGTACTAACATCCCTTACAGGGGACCTGCATTTAATGCTGCAGGTACAGATGCTAGTAGATCTCCCCAGTAGAAGTACAGGATATTTAGCTGCTGTTACCAAGCTCTAGGTTGCTTCGGAGCTTTGTGTGTTTAGAGCTTATATTTTTGTATCATAGAGTTAGTCGAGGCGGGGCCTGTCTCGATCCTTATCAGATACTTTTCCTTATCTAGAGGCTTTGTAGACTATGTAAATTAAAGTTTGGTCATGTCTCGTACTTTGGACAACGTGGCCCCAACGGCCCAGCCATATGCATTTCCTTTTGGCTTGTTATTACTGTTTACTTTCTTAAAGGCATGTTGAATGTAGAAATCCCTTATAATACATATAGAAAGCATAGGGATACAGGTTGGTTCTCCCAAGCCTTATCGGCAACGGGTGCCAGTTCGCCTTAACGAGACTTTGGGCATGACAAAACCATCTGCCGGATTCAATTTGGGCCTTACTACAGGGCGCCACAACACACAACCGAGTATGATAGTAAGATAGATAAGATGAGAGATGTTGTGATTGGGAAGAATATTTATTTAAAGATCGAGCTCCTCAGATAGGTGGCGAGCCAGATAGTAGAGGGTGATGCCAAGCCTGCATGGGTCACCAACTACGCCAAGCTTATATTAAAGTCCCACCTCTACTTTCCAACCAAATTCTGGTGGGCTATTATCCGGTAGTGCATCAGGCCTACATTCACGGATAATGTCATTACCTTTAAGCGGGCCATGTTACTAGCCAGTATCTTAGTTGGCTACGAGATCGACTGGGTGCATGTCATAGCAAAGAATATTCACGAGTTCGCACTCTGGATGAATACCTCATTGCCATTCCCTATCTTGATACACAAACTATTCAATGAGGTCGGAGTGCATGTCTCTCTCCACATAAACCTGTATGTCGAGGTCCTTCACACTATGGATCTCACCCTAATCAATGCTGATGAGAATCTGGTGGCCATCCAGAAAGCAGTTCCTCCTCCCATGCCTGAGACATTACTTCTCAAGCTAGCTACTGAGGAGTCGACTCCAATTCCTACTACCTCCACTCTAGTTGCACCAGAGCAGCCTCTAGTAGATGACACCAAGGCAATGCCCTCCACAAATACACCTGTACTAGAGCCATTTTCTTCTCAGGTTACTTCTAAAAACTTACCTATTATGCATGCTTCTGCATTTCAGGCTTTGGTATGCACGTTGACTAGAACAGAGGCCCAGCTAGGCAAGTTGATAGACCAGATCAAGCCTTGGGTTCATCAGATAGTCCAGGCCTCAGAGAAGAGGGCTAATGTATTCACCCTACTGAGTTGGACTTGAGAGTTGCTGCAGTGGATGCCAGGGTTGAGGCTTTCGAGGCTAGGGTCTAGAAGAGTCTTAAGGGAGCTCATCCTACAAATTTAGTTGCCATACAGTAAGAGTTGGCCAAGTTCAAGGCCAACTTGATGACATCATTAGCAGCCCCGATAATAGCCTCGGAGGAGTCACCTATGGGTGAGGACTTATTTGATCTATTCGAATACCGCCCAGTGCTCTCAAGAAGAGGCCTCTGGAGGGTGATGATGTAGAGGTTGCTCAGAAGCGACTGAGCAGTACTGAGGAGGAGGCGGAGCTAGAGGAGCGGATTACTGCTCAGGTGATGAGAGAGTCTATACAGACGGAGCAACAGAGAAAGGCTTAGGAGCAACAGAGATTACATGGAGCTAGTACCTCGAGTTCAGTTGTAGCCCAGGATACCCAGGAAGAGAGAGAGCCATAGGACCAGACTGATGTTGATGCCTGAGCACCATGTGTTTGCTACTTTTGACACCCATGCTTACTACTTTTGGGTATTTTGTTCTCGTTACTATTTTTGGATACTCTGTTTTTATAATTGTTTTTGGATAATTTGGCTTTTATTACTGTTTGTATGAAATGTTTTTGTTTGGTTTTATTATATATATCTACTTTGAGGACAAAGTATCATTTTTGGTGGGGTATGGGAAGTTATGGCTATGCCAAGATTTTCTTGCCATGTTTCTTTTTCCTTGTGCATGATTTTACTTTTATGTTGAACCGACATGATTTTTAGGTGATTTAGATAATTTGTTAATATATGGCGATTAATACTTTTGGCATATATATAGTCTTGAATGGTTTTATTAAATGCGTTGAAAAATGGGTACCCATAAAATTTTTGGAATTGTTGGTTACTATTGCAATCTTGCATGTGATTGGTTTGGCAATGTTTGTTCTAATGAAGCGAAGATATGTTGATGCTTGAAGCATGGCTTGTGAGTGTATGTTGATTATGTATGCAATGCTATGTGTGTGAGAGCTAATTTTGTCATATTCATGCATTATATACTGATTCAGAACTTTCCTTGTTACTCTGAGTTGGACTGGAGATTTTGTTGATCATGAAGGGATCTTAGGCCATTGTTCTTTAAATTAGTTCATTTTTGCTGAAATGACTCACCCAATGAAAGAGTTTACCCCTTGTTCCAAATGTTCCAAATGTTTGAGTCTTACATGTACTATTTCTTTCTTGGCACCTAGTTAGCCTAACCTTGTCTAGTGAAATACTTTGATATTGGCCCTGATCTATCCGTGAACATGTGAACCTTGATTGAGGCAAAAAGCCTAAGTTGAGGGTGGCTACCAAAAGTAGCCCTGGTTTAATGAATGGATATTATGTACTTTACTTCAGGCTAAAAGCCTAATTTGAGGGTGGCTAATGTTATGGTATAGTAGCAAAAATGAGGTGATTAGTTGATAATGAAAGAAAGAATAGAAAATCAAGTACCATGTGAGAGAAAAAGAAGAAAAGTTGCCTTAGAATGAGAAGAATAGCAAAATGAGTTCAAAAATAAGGCACAAGCTGAAAGATGAAAAGAAAGTACCCAAAAAAGCTTAAAAGGGAAGAGTAAGGGATGACAAGGTGAAAATGGTTGAGTTATTAAGGTGAAAATGTTGAAAAATGTGGTCCAAGGATGGATTTTAGTCACGAATTGCCTAAAAATACCTTACCAAAGCCCATGAGCCTACGTTACAAGCCTATGAAGTCCTAAAGTGATCTTGATCCAACTCATCAACAGTTCAAAGTTTGAGTATATGGGAAATCCTATAGTATTGGTTATTATGCATGAATCTTATTTGCGACAGTGAGTACGCTTGCACAGTCCCTAAATCTTCTTTGATTGCTTAGTGAGTGAAATAGAGGGACTTCTTTTCTGTGAGGGCATTTGCAGTACATGGTTAGCATATGACTTGTACAGTGATTGTGTATTGTTGATACTCCTTAGCTTGTCATTGTTGGATTGTCAAATGCATCAATGTGCCTTGGTTTGCTTGGTAGCCATACAATTAAGTTTCGAAAATGCTAGTTTGGGTATGTGAGCCAAAATTGAAAGAAGTATATTCCATTAGAATTATTGCCATGTATTACTTATTGTCTATGCAGATCGAGTCGTCGCTTGAGGACAAGCAACAGTTCTACGTTGAGGGTGTTGATGTGTTATCAAAATACAACACATTTGATGCCTAAAACAAGGGATTTTGGATGTTCTTAATGCGACTTTTATAGTTTTTATATATTTTGTGTTTGTTTTTGCACAAAATACAGTTGGCTTAATCTTTGGGAAAAGTAGCAGACTGTGTTGAATTTGACGACCTATGAGACCCTCTACGAGTCGTAATCCAAGCTATGAGTCATAGGGGACCACCGTAGTTATTAACAGCTTCCAAAAATCAAAATATGAGAAATTGAAATTCAGCCATATGAGCCCAGGGTACGAGTTGTAGACTAGACCACGACTCATAGTATGAATCATACTAGTTAAATCCAAAATGCCAAGTGTTGACTACGGAAGCCCGATTACAACTCGCAGGTCACCCTATGAGTCGTACCTACGAACCCTAGCTACTGCCGACCAAACTTTTCTTATTTATTTTTAAGGTCCTTTCTGTAAGTAGTATAAATAGTTTAATGTAACACCCCGTAGAATTACTAGAACACCCATAAACTTTATCGTGCGCACAACTTATCTTCCCAATCTCTGATGGAAAATTCGAGACCGGATTTGTGATTAGTGCGAAAAACTGAGTCGAAAAATGGTCTTGACTAGGCTTAATCGTGAAAAAACGTGAATTAATTTTTTCGATGAGAGCCTAAATAGTGAGGTTTCTGCGCCCCTTCTGCGACGCGGAGAGGACGCGGAACCATACTTATATCTTTTTGAAAATTCGACGAAAATCGAAAATTCGCGAAAAAGTGCATTTGCACAAGGAAGCAGTTTTTTATTTTAATTCGGGAAGGGCAATTTCATCCTTCTCGATATATTTTTTATATCCTCAGGTCAGTTTTTAAACGTATATTTGTACGAAAAGAGTTTTAAACCCATGTTTTTCAAGGTTTCTATGCTAAGTCAGAGAGAAGAAGAGGAGAGAAAGAGTAAGGGTTCCAAGAATCTATCAAATTTCTTGAAGCAGTCTTCATTCCCAGGTATGTAAAGGCTACCCAAGAGCATGAGATTGATCTTCTATGTGCCAATATAGAGTTAGGATGAGGAAATTATACATAGGAAAATCTTGAATCATGTTTTCTTGAAATTTCTTGAATGTTAGTATTAAATTCTTGTTTTAACTCTTTAAACTGTATTATTATATCCAAGTTTGATGCTCATCATGTTTAACTTTTACTGTATATTTTCTTTACTATGTGATTGTGACTTTATCCTTATAATTATTCTTTGTAAAGACGTGAATAATGAACTTAGGGGGATGTCTAGAGCCTTGAATGTCCGAAAGTGATCCTTGACTGACTCTGAGTCCTGAGATGAGTGTGTTGATGACTATGATAGCTGAAATTATTGTTGGCAGAGTTGAATGGGTATAATTCCCTTAGATTGGATAGATAATCTTGCCCATAGAGGTTGGGTGATATGGGTTCTTGATGGATTGATAGATTTATGAGCATGTTGAGTTCGGGGAGGAGTATTAACACCGAAACGGGTAAGAGTGAGTCCCACTTGAACCCATTAACTACGTGGCCAGTTTAGGAGAGCATTGGACCGTGAAAAGCAGATGTTTCCTTTGTACCAAAGGGGGACTTGACAGACTTTTGGATCCACTAACAGACTCATCCTCTACGCCAGCAAGATACTGGTCGGATGTGGCAACGACATCACTTCTTTGTATCACTACTAGCTCATAGGTAGTGGTTATCGGTTATAGAAACTCTTATATAGGTTTCATTATGATAGAACTTTGATGTGATGTGAATGTGTGATGCTTGATAGCTAGTGAGGTGATAGAGTCTTGTCCTTTATATTTGAGGTGAGGCTGAGTGATGGATAGATGATGATTAAACTGATTCCTTTTTCTTTAGCCCATTTTACATACAGTACATTCCATGTACTAATACCCCACTGGCGCTGCATCATTTTATGATACAGATACTATAGACCGAGGACTTCAGCAGCCTGATCGTTGAGGTTCAGAGCTCTTCATTCCTGACAGTGGTGAGTCCTCCCCAGTATTCAGAGGATATTTATTTTTATTATTGGATAGTCCTTTTTACTTGATATTTTGTAGTCATGGCCTGTCATGGTAGCGTTTCAGACTATAGTATAAAGGCTTCATAGATATAGATGTTGATGTTGATGTTGGGGGTTCTTTTCCCTCTTTCCTTCATTCCTTACATTTGAGGCTTTCATTATCTAATCCATTTCTTTATGATAGACTAATGATTGATAGTATGAGCCCATTGATAGGATAAAATTTATTGCCATTATATCATTTCTATTCCACTGATGAATTGACTAAACGATGGCAAAGAGACTGAATGGTTCACTTGGGAGCTAGCAATAGCCTCCGAGTGCCAGTCCCATCTAGAGTACCCTCCCGAGGCATGAGAAACTTGGTATCAGAACCTAGAGTTTAAATGTCCTAGGTAGTCTATGAAGAAATGTCTAGTAGAGTCTTATTTCTGGGTGTGTTATGCACCACACTTCATAAGAAGGAGGCTATAAAACATTAGGAAGTGTTACCCTTCTTCTATGATATGAGTTCGTGCTATAGAGTTTAACTTGTGAAATTCTGCTTTTAACTCGTGCTCTTCACGCTTACAGAAACTGCCGCCCAAGAGAACAGCTGCTTAAAGAGATGCCCCAGCTCCCGTTTCTCAGAACACCTAACCAAAGGCTTCGATTCAGACGAAGACGAGGAGACAGGGACACCCCACTAGGACTGCGAGGTCCCTCAGGTACCCCCTGCTCAGCCTCAGATAGCTTCCACTACTAAGGCAAAACTCAGAGGAGCCATCACCATGCTGGCTCAGTTGGTGGCTTCCTAGGGAAATAGCCACGGTTCTTAGGCTCTTAGTTCTAGCTCACAGGAGCTCTCAGCTGCAACCCAACTTAGGGACTTTTTGAGGATTAACCCTCCTATGTATACGGGGTCGAAGGTGGAGGAGTACCCACAGAACTTCATTGATGAGATGTATAAAGTTTTTAGGGCTATGCATGCAACCGAGATTGAGGGAGTTGAGCTTGCATCCTACCAGCTGATTGACGTGGCTAATGTGTGGTACACTCAATGGGAAGGAAGTAGAAGGGAGGATATGGAGCCTATAGCATGGGAAGAGTTTGAAGCCGCTTTTCTTGGTCACTTCTTTCCTCAAGAGTTGAGGGAAGAGAAGGCGGATGAGTTCGTGAATCTGAAGCAGGGAGGGATGACTGTGAAGGAGTATAGCCTTAAGTTCACCAAACTGTCAAGGTATGCTGCAGAGATGGTGAAAGATATGAGGAAGAGGATGAGGAGGTTTGTGTCTGACCTAGCTAGACATGTGCAGAGAGAGTGTAAGGCTGCCCAGCTGATTCCGGGTATGGACATCTCCAGACTAGTAGTGTTTGCCTAGCAGATGGAGGAAGATAAGAAGAGGCATAGAGAGGAGCACTGGAGTAGAAAGGTAAAGTCAGCAGGACACGAATCTAACCCACAGAGACAAAACAGAAGTAATAAATCTTATTTCCAGAAGAGATCATCACATCCCGCACATCTACTACCAGTGCACCCACACAACTAACCAGTTATTATCAGACATCTCCGGGTAATCAAAATTTGAAGACCCAGGCGCCCAATCTAAGGCCAGTGTGACTCAGGGTATATGGGGAAAGCCACCTTGCAGCAAGTGTGGTAAGCTTCATAGAAGTGAGTGCCGTGTTGGCAAGGATGTATGTTATGCTTGTGGGAAGGCTGGTCATTTTAGTAACAAGTGCCCGAAGAGGAGGCGAGGTGAGGGGGAGCAGTAGAGCTCAGTCTTTGATAGCACCTCCAACAGGTAATCAACAGAGGGGTGCTACTACTACGGGTACAGGAAGCGAGAAAAATCGCCTTTATGCTATAGATAACCGATAAGAGCAGGAGGCTGCAGCAAATGTTGTCACGGGTATGCTTCGCGTCTTTACTTATGATTGCTATGCATTGATTGATCCGGGTGCCATATTGTCTTTTGTAACCCTTATGTGTCTAGTAAGTTTGGGGTCCTTCCGGAGTATTTGCATGAATACTTTTTTATCCTTACTCCTACTAGTGAGTTTATCTTAGCTGAAAGAGTTTACAGGGAATGTGTGGTGTCTATTTATCATAGAGACACTTTAGCCAATTTGATAGAGTTGGAGATGGTTGATTTTGATGTAATAATGGGCATGGATTGGCTTCATGCTTGTTATGCTTCTATTGACTATAGAACCCAGATTGTCAAGTTCCAATTTCCTAATGAGCCTATCTTAGAGTGGAAAGGGAGTTCTGTTACCCCTAAGGGTAAATTGTTATCCTATCTTAGAGCTAGGAAGTTGATATCCAAGGGTTGTATTGACTACCTCGTGCAAGTGAAGTCTGATGATGTTGAGTCTCTTGCTTTTATGTCAGTCCTGATAGTGAATGAGTTTCCCGAGGTCTTCCCTGATGATCTTCCTGGAGTCCTTCCTGATAGAGAGATTGACTTTGGGATTAGTATTCTTCCCGAGACCAAACCTATCTCAATTCCACCCTATAGAATGGCTCCCGCAGAGTTGAAAGAGCAATTGACAGACTTGTTAGAGAAAGGTTTCATAAGGCCTAGTGTCTCACCATGCGATGCTCCTATCTGATTCGTGCGTAAGAAAGATGGATCTCTAACGATGTGTATAGACTACCGACAGTTGACCAAGGTGATAATAAATAATAAGTATCTTCTTCCCAAAATAGATGATCTCTTTGACCAGCTTCAGGGTGCTACTTGTTTCTCTAAGAAAGATCTCAGATCGGGTTACCATTAGTTGAAGGTGAGGGAAAGTGACATTCCTAAGACAACCTTTAGGACCTGGTATAGCCATTTTGAGTTCTTGGTCATGTCCTTTGGGTTGACAAATTGACCCCCAGCTTTCATGGAATTAATAAACAGGGTATTAGACCATATCTTGACATATTCGTGATTGTGTTTATTGATGATATCCTAGTATATTCAAGGAATGAAAAAGAGCATGCTAATCACCTTAGAGTGGTTTTGCAAATACTCAAAGATCATGAGTTGTATGTGAAATTCTCCATGTGTGAGTTTTGGCTCAAGTCAGTGGCTTTTTTGGGCCATGTTGTTTCGAGAGATGGTATTTGGTTTGATACTCAGAAGATTGAGGCGGTTAAGAACTGGCCAAGACCAACTTCTCCCACGGAAATACGAAGTTTCTTGGGTCTGGTTGAGTACTACTGCAGATTCGTTGAAGGCTTCTCTTCTCTCTCATCCCCTTTGACAAAAATGACTCAGAAATAGGCTAAGTTTCAGTGGTCTGAGGCATGTGAAAGGAACTTTTAGGAGTTGAAGACTAGATTGACTACAACAACAATGTTGACCTTGCCAGATGGGACGAGTGACTTTGTGATATATTGTGATGCATCCAGAGTTGGATTGGGTTGTATACTTATGCAGAGAGGGAAGGTGATAGCTTATGCTTCCAGACAACTTAAGGTCCATGAGAAGAATTATCCGATTCATGACCTTGAGTTGGCAACAGTAGTGTTCTCCCTTAAAATCTGGCGTCACTATTTGTATGGAATGTATGTGGACGTGTTCACCGATCATAAGAGCTTGCAGTACATGTTCAGCCAGAAAGAGCTCAACCTGCGGTAGAGTAGGTGGCTGGAGTTGCTCAAGGACTATGATATGAGCATTCTCTACCACCCAGGTAAGGCTTACATTATTGTTGATGCTCTTAATAGGATGTCCACGAGTAGCACAACCCATGTGGAGGAGGGGAGGAGAGAACTAGCCAAGGAAGTGCATAGATTAGCTTGATAGGAAGTGCAACTTGAGGAGAACAACGAAGGCGGGGTCAATATTCAGAATGGGTCTGCTTCATCCTTACTGTCAGAAGTGAAGGGAAAGCAAGAGTAAGACGCTGTCTTACTCCAATTGAAAAAAACGGTTCATAGGCAGAAGGTGATGGTTTTCTCCAAGGTGGGAGATGGAGTATTGATGTATCAAGGGAGATTGTGTGTACCTGATGTTGATGGTGTTCGAGACATAATCATGGCCGAAGCTCATAGTACGAGATATTTTATTCATCTTGGCTCCACCAAGATGTACCACGACTTGAGGGAAGTCTATTGGTGGAGTGGGATGAAGAAAGACATTGCTGAATTCATTTCCAAGTGTCCCAATTGCCAACAGGTTAAGGTTCAACATTAGAAACCTTGTGGGTTAGCTCAGAAGTTTGGGATTCCAGAGTGGAAATGGGAGGTGATCAACATGGATTTCATTACAGGCCTACTAAGATCCAGAAAGCATCATTATTCAAAATGGGTGATTGTGGATAGGATGACAAAATCAGTCCACTTTTTGGTGGTGAAGACAACTTATACGGCTAAGGTGTATGCCCAACTTTACATTCGGGAGATTGCGAGGTTGCATGGGGTTCCTTTGTCTATCATATCAGACAAAGGAGCTTAATTCATCTCTCTATTTTGGAGATCTTTCCAAAAGGGATTGAGTACAAAGGTCAATTTGAGTACTGCTTTTCACCTGTAGATGGACGGGCAAACAGAGCGCACCATTCAGACTTTGAAGGATATGTTAAGGGCACATGTTATTGAATTCAAGGAAAACTGGGATTATCATTTACCATTGTTTGAGTTTGCATATAATAATAGCTATCATGCTAGCATTCAGATCACCTCGTATGAGGCATTGTACGGAAGGAGATGTAGGTCCCCAATTGGCAGGTTCGAGGTGGGTCAAACTGAGTTGATTGGGCTTGAACTCGTACACCAGTCTATGTAGAAAGTGAATGTCATCAGGGAAAGGTTGAAGATAGCCTAGAGTCATCAGAAATCATATACAAATGTGAGAAGAAGGGACTTGGAGTTCGAGGTAGATCATTGGGTATACTTGAAGGTGTCACCCATTAAGGGTGTCATGAGATTTGGCAAGAAGGGGAAGCTGAGTCCCTATTATATCGGGCCACACCAGATTGTAAGAAGAATTGGGAAGGTCTCTTACGAGTTAGACTTGCCTTCCGAGCTAGATGGAGTTCACCAGTGTTCCACGTCTCTATGCTGAAGAAGTGTTTGGGGGATCCAGCCTTGACAATTTTGGTGGAGAGTATGGATATGAAGGATAGCTTATCGTATGAGGAAATTCCAGTCCAGATTCTTGATCAATAGGTTCGCAAGCTAAGGAATAAAGAGATAGCCTCCATCAAAGTCTTATAGAGAAATCAATTCGTTGAAGAAGCTACGTGGGTAGCTGAGGAAGTGATGAAACTCAAATACTTGCATCTATTCATACCATGTGATGATGATGTTGAAGGTAAATGTTTTTATTCTTATCAATTCTGAATATTCCTTTCATTAAGTTGATGCCTCGTTTTACCCCATTCCCGAGTCTAGGACAGAGATAGATAGATGATGGATAGTGAGAGTTCGAGTGTTCCCGAGTGAGAAATAAGATGACTTCTGAGGTTATTCAAGTCCCCTTTCGGCCCTTACTCCTCATTCGGGGATGAATGATTCCAAAGGGGAGATGATGTAACACCCTATAAAATTACTAGAATGCTCCTAAAGTTTATCGTGCAAAAAACGTATCTTTCCAAGCTTTGGTGGAAAATTCGAGACTGGATTTGCAATTAGTGTGAAAAGCTAAGTCGAAAAATGGTCTCGACTCACTTAATCGTGAAAAAGCGAATTCATTTTTCCAAAGAGAGCCTAAAATAGTGAAGTTTTTGCGCCCCTTCCGCGACGTGAAGAGGACGCGGAACCACACTTATATTTTTTAAAAAATTTGACGAAAATCAAAAATTAGTGAAAAAGTGCATTTTTGCATGCGCACTAGTGCTTGGGGATGCAGTTTTTTAATTTTAATTTGGGAAGGACAATTTCGTCCTTCCTAATATATTTTTATATCCCCAGGTCAGTGTTTAAACATATATTTGTACGAAAAGGATTTTAAACCCATTTTTTCAAGGTTTTAGTGCTAAGTCAGAGAGAAGAAGAGGAGAGAAAGAGTAAGGGTTCCAAGAATCTTTCAAATTTCTTGAAGAAATCTTCATTCCCAGGTATGTAAAGGCTACACAAAAGCATGAGATTGATCTCCCATGTGCCAATATAGAGTTACGATGAGGAAATCATACTTAGGAAAATCATGAATCATGTTTTCTTGAAATTTCTTAAATGTTAGTATTAAATTCTTGGATAGTATCTTGAATTCTTATTTTAACTCTTTAAACTTTTATTTTTATATCCAAGTTTGATGATCATCATATTTAACTTTTACTGTATATTTTCATTACTATGTTATTGTGACTTGATCTATAAAATTACTCTCCGTAAAGACGTGAATAATGAACTTAGGGGGATGTCTAGAGCCTTGAATTTCTGAAAATGACGCTTGAATGAGTCTCAGTCCTGAGGTGAGTGTGTCAATGACTGTGATAGCTGAAATTATTGTTGACAGAGTTGAATGGGGTATAATTCCCTTAGATTGGATAGATAATCTTGCCGTAGACATTGGGTGATGAGGGTTCTTGATGGATTGATGGATTTATGAGCATGTTGAATCCTGGGAGGAGTATTAGCATCGAAATAGGTAAAAGTGAGTCTCACTCGAACTCATTAACTACGTGTCCAGCGTAGGAAAGGATTGGACTATGAAAGCGGATGTTTGCTTTGTCCCGAAAGGGGACTTGATAGACCTTTGGATCCAGTGACAGACTCGTCCTTTACCCTGGCAAGATACCGGATGGATATGGAAACGACATCACTTCATTGTATCACCACTAGCTCATAGGTAGTGCTTATCAGTTATAAAAACTGCCAGATAGGTTTCATGATGATAGAACTCCAATGTGATGTGAATGTTTGGTGCTTGATAACTAGTGAGGTGATAGAGTCTTGTCCTTTATATTTGAGGTGAGGCTGAGTGGTGGATGGATGATGATTAAACTGATTCCTTTTTCTTTAGCCCATTTTACATACAGTACATTCCATGTACTAATGCCCCACTGGCGCTGCATCATTTTATGATGCAGATACTATAGATTGAGGACTTCAGCAGCCCGATCGTTGAGGTTCAGAGCTCTTCATTCCTGACAGTGGTGAGTCCTCCCCAGCATTCAGAGGATATTTATTTTTATTATTGGATAGTCCATTTTACTTGATATTTGGTAGTCATGGCCTGTCATGGTACCGTTTCAGACTATAGTATAGAGGCTTCATAGATATGGATGTTGATGTTGATGTTGGGGGTTCTTTGCCCTCTTTCCTTCATTCCTTACATTTGAGATTTTTGCTATCTATTCGATTTCCTTATGATAGACTTATGATTGACAGTATGAGCCCATTGATAGGATAACATTTATTATCAATATATCATTTCTATTCCACTGATGAATTGACTGAACGATGGCAAAGAGACTGAGTGGTCCACTTGGGGGCTAGCAAGAGTCTCCGAGTGCTAGTAACGTCTAGGGTACCCTCACGGGGTGTGATATTAAGTAGGGTTTTTAAGGAGGGGGAGATTGTAGAGATTATTCTAAGGGTATTTGATAGATCTTTTTCTAGGGTTTAGTGTAGATACTTAGGGTTTTACCTTGAAGCCCACTTTGGGGAATTGAAATCACTTGTAATTCAATTCCATTTTTCAAGCTTGTGATTTCAACATCAAGGTTGTGTTTGTTCTTCATTTTCTTTGGGTAATTTCTCAATGTTGTTTATTCTATTCATTATTTGTGATTCTACTCTAGCTATGAGTAGGTAAACCCCCACAACTCAGGGTTCTGGGAACCATGAGTAGCTAGCTTGAGATATTGCATTTCTTTAATTGGGTATTTGCATGTTTATACATTTTACTTCAGTTTGCTTGTTGTTTGGTAGTGGCCAACACCAAACCCCACCTAGTGTCATGATCCTGACCGAGGTAGTGATGTATATGAAATGGATATAGGTGACAGGATTCGATTGATGTATTCTTGTCTAATCAACCAAACCCGACTAAAAGGAGGTTGATTGGGGCAATGGGTAATGTTTAGTTGGCATACAATGGTTCCTGACCAAGTGCCATGCCGAAATTCAACCTTCACATTTACAAAAGGGCTAGAAGAACCTAAGTTAGCACCCTGCATGTAATGTCTCAATTAGGGTTATATTATCCGAGGTGTTTGAGTTAGCGAATCATGGGGAATACAATTCCCAAGTTGCTCCTCCAATTGATTGTCTTTTCGTGATTATTAGTATAGTTTTTATAGTTATTTTATACAAATTTGCATACCTCCCTCCCCCCCCCCATTCTCGAGAATCTAGTCGATTGGTACTTGAAATGATTGTTGGTGAATCAATTTGGTCAAACCCCACATTCCCTGTGGATTCGACCCTAGCTTGTGGTTAGGTTTATACTTGATAGCGACTGTTTTATTATTGGAGCGTGAATATCAATAGGCATACAAAACCAATACGAGAACCTTTCTAGAACTGATGTCACATGTACAAACCTATAAATACAGAATACTCAAATGAAATAGATGTCACAAGTTGTGCCTGTTATTTACATCTCATGGCATTTACTCCATCCTATATTATGGCTGTATTGGTATTATTATTGTATTGCTCATGAGATTTTATATTTACTATATCATTGACTAGAGTAAGTGTTAGATATATTTATATGTATGTGTATGGACATATTATGCCAGGTGATGAGTATATCTATATTATTGTGAATTATATATTATATTACGCTTGGACTTTTCTGAGTGTAGGGTTGTAATTCCATGGTTTGTGGTTAGGAGTTAAGGAAAACATGTGTTTTTCACTGTTTTACTAAAGGTTGGTTCCATTTTGCTGAGTACCCTGTGGTTTAGTTCTCAATAACCTTAGACCCACTATCAGTCGACATATTACCTTTGCTCATCAGCAAAGAGCTCAACTAACACTGACTGATAGAGACCTCGGCCACCAACCGACATGTTACATTACTCATCTTTCGATGTAGCCATCACATGTATCAAATATATAGATAACAGAGTTTGTAATGTGCATGATTTCAATGATATAATAGTGTCAACATCATAATGATTTCAATATTCTCAAAGCATCAATATCATCAGTATCTCCATATCATATCAATCTCGATATCAATCGTGTCATAATATAAGATCCATCTCAACATCAATATTAACAAATTCACAAGATCAAATATATATATTACGAATCTACAATTAAACCACAAGCCAAGAAATTACTATAGGAATAATTACTCAAATTGAATCTCATCATCATAGCCTAAGATGATACAAT
>JAPFFP010056913.1:0-28266 GCA_026153255.1 Solanum medicagineum | reverse complement strand
GGATAGTTGTATGAAATTGAGGCTATATTCTTTGATAGTCATCCCCTCCTGCTTCAAGTTAACAAACTCCTTAACCTTCACTTCCATCAAATATCGTGGAAAGAAGTGATTAAGGAAGGCACTCCCAAAGTCATCTCAAATGGCAAGGTCAACATCCTCACCTCATCTCTCTTCCCATTGATTGTACCAGACATTTGCCATATCCTTGAGTTAATAGGAAGTAAGTTAAACTCCCTCAACCTACGTCGCATGCGTAGCTTTTAATAGCTTCCACATCTCATCAATAAAATTTTAGGGGACTTCCTCAACTTTAGACCCTGTGAAGACTGGTGGGTTTATCCTCAGAAAGTCCCTAAGCCTTATCATAGCAGTAGGCTCTTGGGAGCTAGAACTAGGAGCTTGTGAACTCCGATTCCAACTCTAGGTGGCTGCGAGTTGGGTAAGCATAGTGATAGCTCCTCTGAAATCAGCCTCTGTAGTAGGAGTAGATGAAGTAATACATGCCTGAGGAGCCTAGTGACTTTCGCACGTCAACCCCAACCTTTCATCTCTATCTGAGAAGGTACCTCTGGTGGGGGATTCTCAGTGTTATGAGCTGAAGCATCTCTTTAGGTAGCATTATGCTTAGGAGGCATGATCTTCAAGCATATAACACATGAATTAGATAGATACTTTAATAGAGTTAAACTCAATTGTACCAACTCAAAATACAAGAAGTGTAAAAATTTTGAATGTCCTATAGCCACCTACTTATAAATTATGGTGCGCAACATACCTATAAACAAGACTCTACTATACACAACTTCATAGACTTTGTAGGACACTTGAACTTTGTATTTTGATACCAAGTTTTTCATGCTCCGAGAGGGTACCCTTGGCATGGCCGACATTCAGAGGCTATTGCTAGCCCGCATGCAAACAACTCAGCATCATCACATTCGTTCAATAATAATCTAATAGCAGAAGGCATCAATGATTAGGAAATGCTGAATGAAAAGCGATGACAAAATGAAAATCAAAGACCAAAGGCCAAACAATTTATCCATCAACTAAGTGTGACTAGTGTGAAAGAAACTAGGTACAAGTAACATCCAATCATAACTCGACAATCTAGTCTATGAAGTCTCTAAAACATCTGACTAATTGATGCCAATGAGAGACCTATGGCTACCACAACAATAGAATAAAATAAGTCTAAACTCAAAGATAGAAAAGAATATGATATACTTTGAAAGTAGAGGAGGGCTCACCAATCAGCTGAAAGCAAATAGCTCCTCACTGGGGCACGTGTTGATGACTGCTAGTACCTGTCTCTGCATCATGAAAAGATGCATGCTCAAATGGATATCAATACATGGAATGTATAAGTCTGTAAATTGGAAAAAGAGAAATATGTAAAGAAAGTATAATATCAACTCAAATAGCTTAACTCAAGAAGTAGGAAACTCAATCATCTAGTCAAGAGTCTAAAGTAAGAATGTAGTTTGGACAGTAACCACTCATCTACCATCTACTCCAATTCACTCCAGAGCACTATCAAGGTCTATTTGGGAGTTTTTCTAACCGACAACAATCACTTATGAGCTGGTGATGATACAACGAAGTGATGTCATTGCCACATCCATCTAATACCTTGCCAGGGTATAGGATATCCCATCAGTAGATCCAAAATTAGTAACATTAAATCCTCTTTTTAGGAAAATATGAATCATTCAATTTTACGATTCACTCCTCTCTATACCAGCTACATATTCATTGAGTTTGCGTTGGACTTACTCATATGCAATTAGGTGGTCGATACTCCTTCTAAGACTCAACATGATCATAAGACATAAACCCTATGGTTAACTCATTGATTTAGTCTCATTGGATTTGTCAACTCAATTCATCATATCAACTATCAACCCCTTGATTACATTCTTTTAAGGTTCAACTCTTGACTCATAAAGACTCCATCATGCATCATTTTGACTCATAGGATCCAGGAAAAACAAAAGTAGAAATAAAACATTTAGGGATTCCATATACTCTTTAGGCTCAAATTATACTCATGCATGCTCATTAAAATGAAATATGTAAAAATAACAAAATTCATGCTTGGGTTCATGTAGTTTGTCAAAATCATCTATTTCAAGTATTTAATTCATAAAAACTTTAATTCATGCAAAATTATATAGAAATACATTAGAATTTAAGGAAACCTTCAAGAAGCAATAATGGGACACTCAATTCACCCACAAATCCATCAAATCGGGTTATGAGGCACATGGAAGGGCATAATCCATGTTTTTGTTAGCCTTACATACCTGCATATTTTGGTTCTTGAACTAGCTTGGGGGATTTCACAAGATTATCTTCAAACCCTAGCCTTTTTCTCCCTTGAAACCTTGCTCTAAGTTGGATAGGGTGTTTTTTAGCAGTTGAACTGACATGTATAGGGCTTTATTTAGGTGAAAAAAATATCAAGTTTAGGCTTTGAAGTGGTGGGAAATGACCAAAATATCCTTTCTCAAAAAGTTGTCAAAGTGATCTACGGCCCACCTACGGCCGTTAGAAACTTCCACGGCCTGCTGGACTCTTCCGTAAACTTTTGGGCAAATTTTGGGGTCTCTAGATCACTTCGACGAGCCCTATCTATGGCTCTACAAGTTTGTACGACCCGTAGATGGGTCCGTAAAATCAGGGACCAAAAAAATAGATTTTTAAGAAATCTTTTCGCAAGTTTAGCAGAGTACTTCAATCCACATCTTGTAATAGGTTTTGTGGGTACACCCCTATTCTGGCAGTCTGTAGTAAATGGCCATAACTTTTGACTTCAAACTCCAAATGAGGTGAAATAAGTTGAATTGGAAATCTAATTCAAAGGTATTTCATTTGGTAGGTCATTGGACACCTAATTCTTTGTATTTTAATAGTTATGATCATTTAAAATTGACCCATTATATAATTAATACTAGAAACTCAATTTATAGGAAAGTTTTGAACTCGACTAAGTACTAGAGGTACCTTATGACCATAATCCACTTCCTGTATGCAAGAATGAAGCTTGAAACACAGATACATGCAAGAATAGAGCTATAGGGTGTCACAATCCCATTGGGTGTCACAATCCCATTGGGTGTCCTCCATTCTACTATTGACTGCACTTTCTTATGGTCTATACTCACTTAGTTTGCACCAATCAAATGTCCCAGAAACTTGATTTCCTGACTAGCAAGTTCATATGTTTCCATCTTGACATAGAGTTGGTACTCTCTAAGTCTTTCAAACACCTTCCTCAAATGCAATAGATGATCTTCTAAAGTGCTATTATATATGATTATGTAATCTAAATGGACTATTGTAAAACCTCTCAACGCAACTCGGAATGTCCTTATGGTGTATTTTTTGAATATCTTAAAATTCATGCATGATTTGGTAAATACATGTTTTTGTTCTTTTTTAGGGGCAAAATTATATAAGAAAATGGTCACTTTCTATTTTTAGGTCACCCGTATCAAAAAATTAATTTTTTTGTAAGAATTTGTATTTCCAGAAGATTATGCGACCTCTTCCCGTAGTGGAGGTGGTTACTTATATACAAAAGTGACCTAGACTCATTCCTCTGTCCAACAATGGACAAATTGAATTTCACAAAAAAATAAACTACAGTGAATCGAGTTTGTGTTGCAGATTTGTTCCCTGACAATTCAAATTTTTCCTTAAAATTTCTACACTAAGTGAAAAAGCCTTAGACTTTTCCCCAAGCCTATGTAAGTGATTTTGGTCAATTTTTGACACCAAAATCCATTTTATAAATTGCATTTAGCCCCAAATTAGTACCATTGTTTCACCATTCGCACATTATAAAAATTCTCTCTAAGAAACTTTCTCAAGGGACTTCTTTTTTTTTTTTTCAAGTAAAGCTAAGAAACTCTCTCAAGGGATTTCTTCTTCTACAAGAAAAGCTCCATTGAAGATCAAGTGAAGAAAAATCCTCCATATCCCTTCAAAGTTTACAAGTCAATCACTTAAGGTATGTAACATTCATCCATAGAATCCTTTCTTCTTAGGAGTCTCATCGCAATTCTAAATTTTTATCTTAATTTAGTTATGAAATTGTATGTACCTTCTCTACTTCTACTCCAATTCTTCAGTTATGATTGAGATGATGACCATTGATCTATCCTACTATGAATTCAAGTTAATTTCATGAATTTTATGGTTCTATCATGAATGATTTTGAGTATATGATGATTAGGTTTTGTATATGATGATTAGGGTTTTTTGAAATCGATATAGGTTTTTTTAAAAATGATTCAATGTAACTTCAATTCCTACATGAATTTCACTAAATTTCATGATGTTAACTCAATGTTTCATGGACCCACACATGACCTAGTTTTCCTGTGATATAGCTATGACTTTTATGAATATGATTTTAATTATGAAGGTATGATCTTATGATGATTTTAATGATAATGATGATGTGATGATGACGACATGATGGGGGTAACCTCACAATCCTAATTTTATGATGATGATGATAGGGTGGGGACTATACCCACACTAATATGGAAAGTGATGTAGATGGACTATTCCTATGTTATGATGAAGTCATGATATCTCTTTTAAAAGCTACGAAAGTATGATTTTGAAAAAGTATGAATTATGATGATGTCTATGTATACGCATGATTATCTATTTTGTGGAATATGACTTAGCATCGAGAGGGTATTGGTAGATTCCATTGTTTATAACTATGTCTCATCATAGGAATTATGTTCATGTTTATATGTCTTAAAGGTATGCTAATGGATCCATTTAGCTTTAATAATGGACACTCATTGTGCTAGGATAGAGCCTAAAAGATGGGCTCAAATTATGGGTTCTCTCCATGATAGAGCCTATAAGGTAAGGATCAGGTCTATCTTGGCAAAGTAGACCCCTTTTTTGCTCGGTGTAGAGAGAACATCGAGATTCCATATAATAGTCCATATGGTATTAATGTTGGTTATGGTCTTATTCCAACATATGTATGTCTATTAGGTGATAAAATATTTTATGATGCTTCCACACATGATTTTAAATATTGCATTGCTCATGCATATCTTGCCCTTGCTTTATGTCTATGCATATTGCTATTATGTATGATATTCTACCCTCATATTTGTAACTAGGTTATGAACACTGCAATTGAAGATTATTGAGTTCCCATGGTTCGGGTTCAAGCCATGTTTTTCTTGCTTATGATGTTGTTTTAAGACTTTTATACTTTGCTAATCTTGAACGTGAGCTAGTAAAGCTATGTTCTAGACCATGCCAAGATCTATGATATAGATGCATGCTTTGGAGACTATGCTGATGTAATTCACTTTAATGGGAAATGTTGACTCTTATGATGCTATTTTCTGCTTGCTTAATCTTATGAATACTTGTTGTACCTTATGTATGCTTATCATATTAAAAAGACCCATGTGTCACATTCGCTGTGTCATGTCTAGGCCCTAGGTTTGGTTCATGACAACTACTAGGAAGTAATCAAGATAATCATAAAGAACATTATTCATTAAGTTGCAGAAAGTCATAGGGGAATTAGTTAGCCCAAACAACAATACGAGGAATCCAAAGCTACAACATCTATTTGTACAAGTGGTCTTCGGGGCATCCCCTTCGGCTATGCGAGCCTGCCAATAGCTAGAACTTAAGTCTAACTTAGTGAAGAAACTAACCTTAGACAGCCTATCCAACAAACACTATATACTTGTTCTTCACAGTCACTTTGTTCAATGTCCATTAGTCAACACACATCCTAAGATTGCCATCTCGCTTTTTCTAAAACAGAATGGGAGCACAAAAGGAGCCTTTTAGGATGGATCATGCCAACACTAAGAAACTTTGACAATAGCTTACGCAATTCAACCAACTCCAATGGAGACATTCGATAAGGAGGTCATGCCAGTGGCATTAATCTAGGAATCTAAAAAATCTTGTGATCAATCTCCCTCCTTGGAGGCAACTCTTTTCATAGTTCTGAAGGCATCACATCCTTGTATTCATTTATCAAATGACAACATCATCAGGAAATTCAATTTGCACATCTGGCTTCATTTCCACCAAAGCAGTAAGATATGCAGGTTCACCTCTCTTCAAGCCCTTCTCAAAATCAATAGCCAATAACAAGGCTACAGTTTCCTTGTTCTTCATATCTTTTTTTAGCAAACGTATCGATTCCCTTCACAAATTTGGGGTCCTTCTCACCCATAAACATCAGACCATCCAAATTTGAGGAATTGGGGAAACTTTGAACTTTCTCATGAAGTCAATTCCCAAC
This sequence comes from Solanum medicagineum, assembly GCA_026153255.1. Classification (NCBI taxonomy): domain Eukaryota; kingdom Viridiplantae; phylum Streptophyta; class Magnoliopsida; order Solanales; family Solanaceae; genus Solanum; species Solanum medicagineum. Next base: position 21,953 of record JAPFFP010056913.1, on the reverse strand, counting down.
AGAATATTGAAGTCATCAAGTGGAACCACTGTCAAGGTATGCACACCAGACTAGTGCTCAATTTTCATAGGCACATTTGCTGCCATCCCATAGCTTAGTTATGCAGCAGAGTTGATCCATATTCTTTGTTGGACAATTCATCACATTCAACCTATATTCTTTGATGATCTTTGATGCAACAAAAGTATGACTAGCACCAGAGTCTACCATATATTTTTGTACCCAATTTTCATATTCACATAAATCAAAGTTGTTTTACCGTCGGACAAGTCTATACAATCAACAATACTTGCACAAGAAACATCATTCATGTCATTCTCCTTATTTATGCCCATCCCACCAAGACTAGATAGAGTGTTGATCAAACGAAATGGGTTAACCAATACAATAATTTCCTGTCCTTTCCCGCTTGCTTGCTTCTCCTCCTCAGCTAGGAGCGCATTGATCTTCCCTTGCTAAGGATAGTTCCTTGCCTAATGCCCTAGTTTTTGACAAGTCCAGCAAACATTTTTCCACCTTATTTGTTTTGACTAGACGATGCAACATCCACATTTCCTTTGCCTTTGTCATTTCCTTTCGGCCTTCGTTTGTCTTTTTTCTAGTCCTTAACCTTCTCCTTATTCCTTGATGTAGAAGAGTGAGTTGGGTTATTGGCAACATTATTTGATCAAAAATTAATCAAGGCATCTGCAATAACAATAACACTAGACAGATCTTGCACTTTTTGCCTACTCAACTCATTCTGTGCCCACCCTTGCATTCCAAAAATAAAATTGTGCAACTTATCTTCAACTAACATGTTTTGGATGTCCAAAAATAGTGACGAGAGTTCTTTTACATAATCTCATATAGATCCCACTTGCTTTAACATTTCAGCGTTTCCTTAGCAACCTAAGATAAGTTAATTGGCAGGAATTTATCACAAACTGCATCCCTCAACTACACCTACATATTAACCTTAGACCTGTTTGCACTGTCATTATTAGCACACTTGGTCCGCCACCACAAGAGTGCATCCCATGAAAGTAGCGAACTGTCAGGGTCAACTTGTCATTTTCAGGGAAGTGTGCAGTAGTAAAATAATGCCCCGAGTCCCATAAGAAAATTTCCAATTCTTTGTCCCCGCGCACACCATCAAATGGCTTAAGTTCCAGAATTTTGATGTTGACATGTTCTTCGCCTCCCTTGGGAAGATTTGCAACAAACAAGCAGAGAATGTTTATCTCTGCCTTTAGATCTTCAGTTTCCTTTCACAGAGTCACAAAAAGCCTGCAATTCACCAATTGTCCATTAATAGCACCATGATAGGTCTTCATAGTAGCATTTAAGCCCTGAAACCACGTTAGGACGTTTGTCATGGCCTCATCACTGTCTGTCATACCCAGAATGGCTTCCAGTTATATAAGCTTCACAAGTAACTCATTGTAACTATTTTTGCTAGCCATTTATGTGTTGCAATAACCTTTATTCTAATACCAGTTGATATGGGGTCAACCGTTGCGATCTAACCCATTTAGGCAACCTAGTACCCTTAGATCCATCCCTCTTTTTACTCACTTTTGATCTATTCAGACATAGAACAATGACTTTGAATCAAGAACACATGCACATACACAAAATACTCGGCCTATGAAATCCATCTAGGCCAACACACTGCCTCAGACTATTTGTTTGTGCCTTTAAATAAGCCATAGCAACTGTAAGACCATGTGAAATAACTGAAATACCCCTAGAATGGAATCATATGCATAATGTATCTTCCCAAGCTCTAATGGAAAATCTGAGATTGGATTTGCAATCAGCATAAACAATTGAGCGAAAAATGGTCTCGGCTTGATTTTACAGCGACCGTGCCAAAAGATAATTTTTTGTAATTAAACTCGAAAATAATGTTGATGCGCGCTTGAGGCGTGACTCGCCTGAGATGCAGACCAACACTTCTATTTTTTAGTCTTTTTACTATGGGATCAAAAAGTCGATCGGAAAGCGATTTACAAAAAATTTCACATAAAACGCATTTGACAAATGTGATTTATGTATACTTTCATAGAAAAATAGTTTTTCAATGCGTTTTATGTTTTCCGTAAAAATTATATAGGTACACGCCTAGTCTATGTCGCGGACTAGGCTATTCTGAGGTGAATATTTTTTTTTCATTTTGTGAAGGGTTATTTGGTGATTTCCCAACCCCTCCTAAGTCCCAAAATGTGTAAGAGGGTCGTTTTCTTCAGATTAACAATTTTAAAACCCATTTTTCCTTTCTTCCAAGTGAGAGTTCTTGAGATAGAAAGAAGAGAAAGCTTGTGATTTTTAAGATTTGGGGTCAATTCCTTGAAGAAGATTAAGTTATTCATCATCCCAGGTATGTAAGGCTAACCCAAAATATGGAATTGTTCTTCCATGTGTCCCATTGAATGAAGTAAGTTGATAATTGAAGATGATGAGTTCTACATGTTAAATTCTTGAATATTCTGTTGAAGATTATACTAATCTTATTTATTTTCTTAAGTTGATGATGATCACAAACTTGAATTATTGCTTAAATGGCCTATTTGAATTATTATATAAAACCTACATGATTTCTTTGTCTAATATTACAAGAATGAACTTCGGGGTTAATGTCTAGAGGCTTGATGATATAAGTGTGTTTGTTGTTATTATTCTGATCCTGAAGTGAGTGTGTTGATGAGATTAATGCCTTTAGAGTCTTAAAAAGGTTGAACTTAATCTTAAAAGAACGTTATTAATCCATTTAGTTGATATTTGATGAGATGAGCTGATGTTCCAAAAGAGACTAAATGATGATAAATCTTGATGTTTGATATTTCAGTCCTGGGAAAAGTATCAAGCACCAAAATGAGTAAGAGTGAGTCCCACTCGCACTCATAACTACATATCCATCATAGAAGAGGATTGGGCCGTGCAAATTGGATGTTTCCTTAGTCCCAAAAGAGGACTTGATGTTATTACGGAACAACATATGCCATGCCCTTTCACCCGGGTAAGGTACTTGGCAGATGACGCAATAACATTGCTTTGTTGTATCATCATTGGCTTATAAATAATGGTTGTAGGTTCGAGAAACTCCTAGCTAGGTTTCCCACTATTAGTACTATGACGTTGAGTTGATGGCTTCAGTCTTGATTGATGTTGACGAGTTATTGTCTACCTCTTATCCATACCCGAGAGGAGTGCTTATCATTCTGAGTGAGTATCCTATGAGTTGAGATTATGTCATGTTACTTCTACTTTTATATTTGCTATTCAACTATATTTACATACCGTAGATTCCATGTACTGACGCAATTTGACACTACATCATTTCATGATGCAGATTCAGCAGATAGAGGACTTCAACAGATGCACCGTTGAGGTTCAACATTTCTAGTTCCAGACATTGGTGAGTCCTCCCTTACATTCGGAGGATACCATTTACTTTCTTCTTTATATTTCGAGTTAGTTCTTTGAGTTTGTGGTAACCATGGCCTATCATGGTACCTTCCTAGATGGTAAAAGTAGAGGCTTTATAGACATAGAGATGATGGTTTGATGTTGGGATCTTTTCCCTTTCTAAACTGAGTTCCCTTAATTCTATTTTATGCTATGGATGTTAAGATTAGTTTTGGCCTATGGCCCTTATTCTTTGATTTAGAAGTGATTGAGTTGCCCAATATATATAGATATCTTATCCTGATACTTTCCGATGTATAGATTATTGAATGACTATCTTGAGGCCAAGTGGTTCGCTTGGGGACTAGCAATAGTCTTTGAGCGCCGACCACGTCTAGGGTACCCTCCCAGGGCATGGCAAACTTGGTATCAGAGTGCAGATTCAAGTGTCCTAGGGTATCTATGAAGCCGTGTCTAGTAGGTTTATGGGTGTGTTATGCTCCACACTTCATAAGTAGGACACTGTAGGACATTAGGAAAGATTTCCCTTCTTCTATGTTCTGAGTTATGCCATAGAGTTTAACTCTATGAAAATTCACTTCTAATTTATGCGCTACACGTTTGCAGATTATGCCTCCGAGACGTTCTACTGCCCAAAGAGATACTTCAGCCCCAACTGTTGAGAATCCCCCACCAGAGGTCCTACTCAGACTAGGACGAGGTGACAGGGTTGACTTGCCAGAACTGCTGAGGTTCCGTAGGCACCTCCTTCACAGCCAGCCTGCACCATAGAGGCAGAATTCAAGGGAGCCATTACTACGCTCACTCAGGCAGTGGCCTCCTAGAAGGCAGACTTCAGGGGAGCCACTACTATGCTCACTTAGTAGTGGCCTCCTAGAATAATAGCCAAGGTGCCCAGGCCCCTAACTCTAACTCTCAAGAGCCCCCTGCTGCAACCAAGCTCAGAGAGTTTTCGGGAATGAACCCACCAGTCTATAAAGGGTCAAAGGTGGAGGAGAACCTACATAATTTTATCAATGCGATGTGCAAGGTCCTGGGGGCTATGCACATGACTACCGGCGAAGGAGTTGAACTTGTATCCTACCAGCTTATAGATGTTGCAAACATCTGGTATAACTAATGGGAGGATAGACGAGGAAAGGATGCTAAGCCTGCTGAGTGGGATGAGTTTGAGACCGCATTTCTTGGCCATTTCTTTCCCCAAGGGTTGAGGGAGGCGAAGGTTGATGAGTTCATGAACTTAAAGCAAGAGGGGATGACCATTAAGGAGTACAACCTCAAGCTTATTAAGCTATCTAGATATGCTCTCGAGATGGTCCAAGACATGAGGGCAAAGATGAGAAAGTTCATGTCTGGCTTGGGCAAGTATGTGAAGAAGGAATGCAAACCAGCATTGCTAATCCCAAGTATGGAAATCCCCAGGATTATGGTATATGCCTAGCTAACCGAGGAAGATAAATAGAGAGATAGAGAAGAGCATCTGAGAAAGAAAGCTAAGTCCGCAACGCATGAGCTTAGCATCAGAGACTGAATAAGGGTGATAAATCCTACTTTTAGAAGAGGTCTTCCAGTTATGCATCCTCTGCAGCAAGTGCGCCCATCCAACAGAATAAGTATGATCAGAAGTCTTATGGTCACCAAAATTTTAGGGCTCAGGGTTCTATATCTCAGGCTAGTGTGACCCAAGGTTCGAAGGGAAAGTACCCTGTAGAAAGTGTGGCAAACTTTATCTGGGTGAGTACCGTGTGGGCACAGATGCTTGGCACATATGTGGACAGACTGGTCACTTCCACTATTAGTGCTCGAAGAGGGAGACGAGGTGGGGGAAGCAATAAAGTACATTCCTCCGCAGCACCCCCAACTGGAAGCCATGAGAGGGGTACTACTATAGGTACAAGAGGCAAGACGAACCTACCATGACCCAAGCCTAGGTCCTAGACCTGACAAGGCGAATGAGGAATCCAAAGGGAACCTAACCAAGCCTCTTAACTTATCGTTACACATTCTTGGTCGCGGAAGCAATTAAACAACAATAAAAGAATAGAAATAAGGGCAAAAGGACTAGGGTAAATCCTTCATTTCACAAAACATCAAAAGTAAAGTGAGTCAAGCTTATAGCATCATTACATAAGTTGTCCAACAACACCTCTAAACATAAAACTTAATGGGGGACAAGACAATAAACGAGCTCACTCTCATAGTCAAAATATGCAATAAAGGAAAGAGAGTCTTTATACATCGCATAAGATCAAAGACATTGTCCCCAAAATTAAGGACTTTCCAACTTGCTTTGTAGAGATAGTATTAGCCATAGGAAGGATGAGGATGATCATGAGGAGATCCGGTTCCTACATGGTAACATCATATATGTATAGAGTATGCGTTAGTACATTTGAATGTACTAAGTATGTAGGATGCTATGCTACAAGAGATAGGCAATGTAATCGAAATGCATAATTAGGTAATAAATGAGCATATAACAATATGACATGCATGAGTTATGCTTGAAGTAAAACATTCTTACATAGAACATTCATGTAAGAGACCCACATTATGATGGATTATCATACCCTACCATTAATGGCGATTGAGGTATCAACCCCTTAATTGGTTGATGGTGGATTACACCCCGCTATCTATGGTGATTGAGGTATCAACCCCTCAATTGGTTGATGGTGAATTGCACCGTACCATCCATGGTGATTGTGGTATCAACCCTTCAATTGGTTGATGGTGGATTGCACCCCACAATCCATGTTGATTGAGGTATCAACCCCTCAATTGGTTTATAGTGGTTACACCCTGCCATCCATAGTGATTTAGGTCTAGCACCCCCTCAACTAGGTGTCGTCAACTTGCAACACTATAGGTACTTTTCATGAAATCAACATATATATACCATCCTTACATCATCATAAAGTCATTCAACTCATAGGACATGCAATGGTCCATCAATAGATCAAGAACTCTAAACCCTACATTTTATCAAACACTTGGTGGGTGTGTAATGCTAGTGTAAAACCATGCAATTAAAGAGTGAAATCATGCAAGAAATCTTGAAGTAAATCAACCCACCAACACTTGGTAACACCACCTTGAAAAATACATTAAAACCCCTCACCAAAACTCATCATAGATCTTAGGTACATAGCTCAAAACATGCATAAACAATCACGCTTTACAAAACCCCAACATAGTTCATGGTCAAATTCATACTAGAAGATCCATAAGTAAAATCAACTTAGAAGCATGTAATTTATGTAAAAAGGAAGCTTGGGCACCATGGGTGAAAGGATCCAATGGTTGAAACCCACATACCTCAACTTTGGGGAATTCCTTGATGAAGATTGGAATGGAGACTTGAAGCTTCAGTGAAATCCTTGAGATCCGGAATAAGACTTGGCACTTGAATTTTGAGCGAAATATTTTTCCAAGTGCTTGATAGAGTATTGGGGAATGTCTTGTATGACATGAGGTTGAAAAATGACTAAGTATAGGTGTTTTTATACATAGGAAGGCTTAGGCCCAAGACCCAAAAAGCCTTGGACCGAACAAGAGAAACTTGCAATAGAATAACATAGGTCCGCGTCTGGTCTGCGACACAGACCCAACACGAAGGACATTTTTACACAGGTCCGCATTGGTTGCGCATCGCGGTACCAATGAGGATCGATTCTGGAAATCAATTATTTTGGAAAATTGAAATTTTGATACGGTTGCTCTAAAATTGGGGTTAGTTCCATTTTGCACTAAATTTTTCCCCTTGAACAAGAATATGAAGTTGGATTTTTGATATCAAACACCGATTTGAGATATATGGAAATTACGAATCCGGACACTTCGGAGGCACATTTTCGGGCACTTTTGGGGGTCATTTCAATATGTCCCCCTTGGGAATATCCGTCCCCGAATGTCAAAGAAGCATACATAAAAAGAGTAATTATAAAAAAATCAGCCCTAACAAGAATGCATGAATACACTTAAACACCATTTTCAGAATCTCAACATAAAGGTCAAAATCATCGTGAAGTTGTCAACACAAACATAAATGCATGCAAATGACATTGGGGTAGAAATATAAGACTTGAAATAACATAGGGAACTTATAATTGGCAACTTAGGCATTAGTAGAATGGAAGAGATAGGGATATCTCTTTTACATGTCCGCTTCGGCCTCCCATGTAGCACTCTTGACTTGTTGATTCCTCCAAAGGACCTTAATGGAAGCCACATCTTTGTTCCTCAACCTCTTTACTTGTCTATCCAAGATCTCTATTGGAACTTCTTCATAAGTCAGGTTGTCTTTAACAATACCCACAACATCCAATGGGACAATAGCATTTGGATCACCCACACATTTCCTCAACATGGATACGTGAAAGACCGAATTAACCAAGTCCATTTCACTAAGCAACTCCAACTCATAGGCCACTCTACCAATCCTCCTCAATACCCTATAAGGACCCACAAATATTGGACTCAATTTTCCCTTCTTACCATAATGAACCGCACCCTTCATGGGTGATACCTTCAAATAGACCCAATCACCAACCTTAAATTCAAGCTCCGTTTTCCTCACATCGGCATAGGACTTTCGATGAGTTTGGGCTGTTTTAAATCTTTCTCTAATCAACCTTACATTCTCCATAGCTTCCATGACCACATCTGGACCCAACAATGCCATTTCCCATACCTAATACCATCCAACCGGGGACCTATAACGTCTACTATAGGTGGCCTCAAAAGGAGCCATACCACTGCTAGAATGATAGATATTGTTATAAGCAAACTCAATGAATGGAAAATGTTCATCCCAACTACCCTTAAACTCTAATACACAAGCCCTAAGCATATCCTTAAGAGTTTGGATAGTTCTTTTGGCTTGGACATCGTTTGAGGGTGAAAGGTCGTACTAAGCTTAACCTTGGTTCCAAGACCTCTTTGGAAGGACCTCTAAAAGTGAGAAGTGAATTGAGCAGCATGATCCTATATGATAGACAAGGGAACTCCATGTAATCTAACCAACTCATCAATGTACAATTTAGCATAGTCTTCGGTCCCATAAGTAGTCTTAACCGATAAGAAATGAGTCGATTTTGTCATTCTATCAACCACAAGCCAAATAGAATCAAAACCCTTTCTAGTCTTAGGCAACCTAACCACAAAATCCATGTTAATTTCCTCCCATTTCCAAGTAGGAATCTCTATATGTTGGGTTAGGACACACGACCTTTGATGCTCAGCTTTGATTTGTTGGCAACTATGACAAACAAACACAAATTTGGCAATGTCTCTCTTCATACCACCCCACAAAAACACCTCCCTCAAATCCTTATACATCTTTGTAGAACCGGGGTGCACAGAATAGGAAGAATTATGAGCCTCATCAAAAATCTTCTCTCTCAAGCCATCAACACTAGGCACACACAACCTACCTTGGTACCTAAGGGCACCATCTCTCCTTTGAAAGAAAACCTCCACCTTGCGATCACTCACCAAAGCTTTAAATTCCAACAAGGAGGGATCAAGATCTTTCTTTGCTTTTACCTCATCAACCAAGGAAGATTTTGAGCCATTAACAACCACAATACTGCCATTATCAACCTCTTCTAACCTAATACCAAACCTAGACAACCGATGAACCTCCCTAGCCACCTTTTTTCTCCCATCATCAACATAAGCTAGGCTACCCATAGACACCCTACTCAAAGCATCCGCCACAACATTAGCCTTACCGAGATAATAATGCACACTTATATCATAATCCTTAAGAAGCTCTAACCACCTTCGTTGCCTCAAGTTGAGATCTTTTTGAGTGAACATATATTGGAGACTCTTATGATCGGTGAACACATCGATATACACCCCATATAAGTAATGATGCCAAATTTTAAAAGCAAATACCACAGTGGCCTATTCAAGATCATGAGTAGGATAATTCTTTTCATGCAACTTAAGTTACCTAGAGGCATAAGCTATCACCTTACCATTTTACATCAAAACATAACCTAAACCTGTCACGACCCAAGCCTAGGGCATAGATGTGACACGGGGAATGAGGAACCCGAAGGGACCCCAAACAAGCCTCTTAAAATATCATTACACATCATTAGTCGCGAAAGCAATTAAACAACATAATTAAATTATAAATAAGAACAAAGGGGCTAAAGGGAAAATTTCATAACATGAACATCAAAACAAGAGTGTCAAGGCTCAGTACGTAACATGTCTAACAACACCTTTAAAACTTAGAATAGAGCAGGGGCCAAGACAAGTAGCTTGGCTAACCCTCATATTTTATACATATATAAAAGAAATATAGTCTTAGTACATAGCATGAGATCACAGACATTGTCCCTGGAACAGAGGACTCACCAACTAGCTTGAGAGAAATCATACTAGCCACGTGGAGGAAGATGCTTAAGTGGGGCTCCAGCTCCTACATGGTGACATATGTAGGTATAGAGTATGCGTTAGTACATTTGAATGTACTAAGTATGTAGGATGCAATGCAACAAGAGATAAGAAACATTATCGATATGCATAAGCATAGGCGATGAGTAGCATATAATAATATGGCATGTATAAAAGATGATTAAAGAAAATCATGCTTTCATAGAACATAATATATGTGCAAGAAGAGACCATCATTATAGAATTCATAGTATATCAAGGTACCAACCCCTTAATTGGTTGGTGGATTGTCTCACCCTACCACCCACGGTGATTGAGGTACCAACCCCTTAATTGGTTGGTGTAGCATCTCACCCTACCACCCATGGTGATTGAGGTACCAAACTCTCAATTGGTTGGTAGAGCGTCTCACCCTACCACCCGTGGTGATTGAGGTACCAACCCCTCAACCCGGTTATGGACGTACAAACCCTTCAACATGGTTATCAAGGTACAAACCCCTAGACATGGTTACCCAGACTCACAACCCCCCGAGTGGGGCATGTTCAATTCCCAACACGATATAGGAGAATAGCATATGCATACATTCCTTTCATCATCATGAAGTCATTCAACTCATAAGACACGCATTGGACCTTTAATTCCCTAAGAAATCATAACCAGACATTTTATCAAACACTTGGTAGGTGTGTAGTTCTAGTGTAAGACCATGCAATTTAGGGATGAAATCATGCAAGAAAATTCAATTTAAAACCATCAATCAATAGTGGGTAACACCCTCAAGCAATATACATCAAAACCTTCATCAAATCCCAATGGATGATAGATTAATAGCTCAATACATGCTAAAACAATCACAATTTCATGAAACCTCAACATAGTTCATAGTCTAATTATAAGTAAGACCCATAAGTAAATCAACTTGAATTCATGCAATTTAGGTAAAAAGGACACTTGAGCTTCATGGGTTAAAGGAACCCATGAATGAAACCCACATACCTTAGCTTTGGGGAATTTCTTGATGAAGATTTGAATCGAGACTTGAAGCTTGGATGAATTCTTTAATATCCGAATGAGTTTTGGGACTTGAAATTTGAAAGAAATATTAGTCGAAGGGTTTGAGAGAGTATTGGGGACTGTCTTGGATGATATGAAGGTGAAATATAGCTAAGTATAGGTTTTTTCACGCATGGGAAGACTTAAGACCAAGAACCAAAAGCCTTGGACCGGAACACAAAAACTGGGCAAAATTATACCCTCTCCGCGCCCCTGGAATGTCGCTCCTGGGGCGTGTTATCTTACTGAAAATCGCATTTTTGTGATTTTCAAACTTTGATACATTTGCTCTTAAATCGGGTTTAGACTCATTCATCACTGTATTTTTCCACCTAAGCAAGAATATAAAGTCAGATTTTCAATATCACGGATGGATTTTGAGATATATAAAAATTACAATTTCAGGAACTTTCGAGGCACATTTTCGGGTACTTTTTGGGGTCATTTCAATATCTCCCCCTCGGGAACATTTGTCCTCGAATATCAAAAAAGGTATATGAGAGACATAAACATGATAATTTTAGCCCATATAAGGATGCAACAATGCGCTTAAACATCATTTCAAAAATCTCAACATAAGTGTAAAATAATCATGAACTTGTTAATTTAAACATCAAGTATGCAATGACATGAGGGCTGAACTTAAAACTTTATATCATATAGGGGAATTAGATCAATACCTTAGGCTTTAGTGGAGTGGAAAAGATAAGGATATCACTTTTGCATGTCTGCTTTGGCCTCCTATGTAGCATTTTCGACTTGGTGATTCCTCCAAAGGGCCTTAACGGAAGCCACATTCTTGTTCTTCAACCTTTTCACCTGTCTATCTAAAATCTGAACTGAAACTTCTTCATAAGTCAACTTGTCTTCAACAAGATCGACAACATCAAGAGGCATAATAGTATTAGGGTCTCCTACACATTTTCTTAACATGCATGCATGAAAGACCAGATGAACCAATTCCAATTCACTAGGCAACTCCAACTCATAAGCTACCTTGCCAATCCTCCTCATCACCCTATGAGGATTCACATATATTGGACTCAACTTAACCCTTTTACCAAAATGAACCACACCCTTCATGGGTGAAACCTTCAAATAGACCCAATCACCAACTCTAAATTCAAGATCCCTTCTCCTCACATCGGCATAGGACTTTCGGCAACATTGGGCCATCTTCAACCTTTCTCTAATCATCCTAACCTTCTTAAGGTCCTCCATAACCAGATTTGGTCCTAACAAAGCCACCTATCCAACCTCAAACCACCTAACTGGTGATCTACAATGTCTACCATAGAGAGCCTAAAAAAGGGCCATACCAATGCTAGAATGATCGCTATTGTTGTAGGCAAACTCAATCAATGGAAGATGATCATCCCAAATACCCTTAAACTCCAATACACACACCCTAAGCATATCCTCAAGTGTTTGGATAGTTCTTTCGGCTTGGCCATCCATTTGAGGGTGGAAGGCCATACTAAGTTTAACTCTTTTACCAAGACCCCTTGAAAGGACCTCCAATAATGTGAAGTAAATTGAGCATCACGATATGATATAATGGACAAAGGAACACCATGCAACCTCACCAAGTCATAAGTGTACAACTTAGCATAATCTTCAACCCCATTGGTTGTCTTAACCGGTAGAAAGTGAGCCAATTTCGTCATCCTATCAACCACCACCCAAATGGAATCAAAACACTTTCTCATCTTGAGAAACCTAACCACACAATCCATATTAATCTCCTCCCACTTCCAAGTAGGAATCTCTATGTCTTGGGTTAAGCCACCCGACCTTTGATGTCCAGCTTTGACTTGTTGGCAATTATGACAATCAAAGACAAATTTGGCAATGCCCCTCTTCATACCTCCCCACCAAAACACATCCCTCAAATTTTTGTACATTTTGGTAGAACTGGGGTGAATGGAATAAGAAGAATTATGAGCCTTTACCTTGGGAGAAAGCCTTTACCTTACCACCCTTTACTAATGCCTTCAATTCTAACAAAGCGGGGTCAAGACCTTTCTTAGCTTTCACCTCCTCAACCAATGAAAATTTAGAGGGGCCTTTTGGAGAGGTACTTCCCTAGATAAAAAAAGCTCAAGTTGAAGGACCAAATCAACAACTTTGAGCAATTTCCTGGTGATTTGATTAGCACTACTTGGGAGTGGTTTACTAAGTGTTTGGGAAGCATACCTGACCATAAGATAGTTAATGATGCCTTGGTGGAGATCTTCTACGATGCCTTTGATGAGAATAGTTAGGCTTATGTTGTTTCTAGATCAACCATTTGAAAGGATCGTCGAGCTTATGGAACAAGTGGTCAAGACAAATCATTCATGGGGGCAAAAGGATAGAGCCTCAATGATGGGTTCATGTGCTATTACTGTGGGTTTAGAGTAAGCAAAAATTAATGAAGAGATTATGCGCCAACTTGCTCAAATTCACACCGGCACGGACCTGATGATGAAACAGAATCAAGGAAGAGCAAATCCGGTGGTTTATCAACCTCCATGTATGCCCATGTACGAGGATCCATATTATGAGGTGGATGCTTGTTTTGTGACTGATTAGATGAGGGTTTCTACACTAACGCCCAAGGGTCCAATCAGGACTATTGGCGTCAAGGTCAAGGAAATCAAGGTCGGAACTATGGTAGAGATGGATAGACAACTGAGGTGGTTATTATGACAGAAACAAGGTTCCTGAAGCAGATTGCGGTAGAAGAGATGGTTTCCGAAATGGTCCATATGTTCTACCACATAATAGAGACACACGTATAGGTAATACCAGAACTAAGGAGATTTTTGATCGATTATTAAAAAAGGCCGAGACAAAAGATGAAACTTTAAAGGGCATAAAAACTAATATTTCAAGTATAAACCAAAAGATAGAGTCTCATTCTGTGGCTATTAAACAACTTAAGCAATAATTTGGTCAATTGTCAACTCAATTGAATCAACGTATGAAAGGTAAATTGTCTAGCAACATGGTTCAAAATCCAAACAATGAGGGGTAATGCATGACGATTACTACTAGGGGCGGCAAGAGCACTATTGATCCTCCTATGCTGGTTGAGGTGGAAGATATTAGTGAGGAGATAGTTGCAGAGAAGAATGTGGTTGAAGGAGATGATTATGTCAAGGATGGGGTAAGAGAAGTAGTTCAAGAGCCAAAAAAAGTACAAGCCTATCCCAAGGCCTCCTCCTCCTTTTCCTCAAGTACTCAAAAAGAGGGAAGAGGAAGGCAAGTTCAAGCACTTTCTCTCTATGCTTAAGCAACTGTCAATCAACATCCCTCTTCTTGAAGATTGGAGAAAATGCTGGGTTATGAAAAGTATATGAAGGACTTGATCACAAAAAAGCATATTATGAGTCAGGAGCTTTCTCAAGAGCTTCAATATTGTAGTGCTATCAGTACTAAGTCCTTGGTTCATATACCTTGTATCATAGGAGATGTAGAGTTTGTAAGGGCGCTATGTGATTTGGGTGCTAGTATTAATTTGATGCCTCTTGTGGTCTACGAAAAGCTTGGTTTGGGAGCTCCTACCCCTATTAGCATGCGGTTGTTAATGGCCGATCAAACGGTGAAGAAGCCTGTGGGGATACTCTATGATGTGTTGGTTAAAGTGGAGAAATTCATATTCCCTGCAGATTTTGTGATTCTTGACTGTGAGGTTAATTTTGAAGTTCCAATCATCTTAGAAAGACCATTCCTAGCCACCTGAAGAGCTCTAGTGGACATGGAAACCGGTCAACTCAAGTTTAGATTGAATGATAAAGAAGTTATTTTCGACATCCACCAGTCCATGAAGCATCCTGATGAGCTCAAAACTGAGGTTTGGGCAATTGATAAAATCTGGTAGCCAATTTGGCTAAGTCATGCCACGACAATAAATTAGGCGCTACTTAGGAGACAACCCAAGATTTTTTTATGTAATTACATAGTTATAGGCTTACTTATAGTTTTTGGATTTATAGGTGGTTGTTTTCTTGTGTTTTGATTGCTATTTTAGGTACTGGGTTGGTTGCATTTTGGGTAATTGTGTATTTCATGAAAAGTATGCAGGTACTGGACTAAGTCAGCAAATTGGCTGAGAAAAGCATCAGTTTTAGTTTCTACGACTGGGCTTATTAGTTGTATTGCACTTTATGACTCGTAACCTCATCTCGTAGAGATTTTCAGGGTGTAAGAACAGTGTGCACACCAACCACAAGCCAACTTTACGACTTAGAGATTAAACTATGAGTCATGAATGGGGTTCAAGGAACTCAGGTAAGATTCTGAATTTTTCTAAGTGTTGAGAGGTCTACGAGACTAGGACTTATGAGTCGTACTACGACTCATAGTCGGGGTTTTTTTAACCTAAGCCAGTTAATTGAAACGTTGACCCCGTTGAGGTATAAAAGAGGGGTCAAATTATTTTGATCCCGCTTTTAACCTATTTGACCGAAAATTTCCCAAATCTTTCCCTTTCCCTTTATTTTTCGATCAATTTCTGGTGATTAAACCTTTTTGTCCGGTAAGTTTTCCAGCTATACCTAGGGTTTTCTGAATTTCCACCTTCTCTCTTCTTCAAGTTCATAACTATTATTGGTGAGTTCTTGTTTTACTCTTAACCTTTAAATTTTCTTTGTTCTTAGTTGTTTGATGTGTTAATTTTGATAGGCTTGATGTTTAAGCATGAAATTCTTGGTGAATATGAATTGTGAATGTGAAATTAAGGTTACCATTTATTGAATTGCTTAATGGATTTCAGAAATTGGGTATATTTAGCTTCAGGATTGGTAATTGTTGTACCTATTGAATTATTCCCCAAGTTTGCTTGAGTGTCATTGAGTGCTTTTTACTTGTGAATTGGTGGGTGACACCATAGGTACATGATTGTTTGAAAGAACTAGGGAAGGTTGAGATAATAAGATGTTGATGCTAAATTATTTTTGATGGGGTGATTATATGTTAAACATGTTTGGGGTTGGTTGTTTTGTGCAAATCTCGTGAGTGTATATGCTTTCTTCGATGCTGGTAGATTTATAGTTGGAATATGTTCTTAGGGTCCATGTGATAGACTTTAGAAAAATCAGGTATCTGAGATTTCTTGCTTACGAGAGTCTTTTACGACTCGTATATGACTCTATGAGTCATAATTGCCCCTCATGGGAAGTTCAAGGAGTGTGATACTCTAAGTATTCATCAGATGAGATGTTTTACAAGTCGTAGATCACTTTATGACTCGTAGATAGGTCTCGTAGGCCCTTGTCTATTTTTCAAATACTCTTGGGAACTTTATAAGACCCCAGTCTATGACTCGTGAATCATTTTACAATTCACACCTAGGTCTCATAGACTTTTCCAGTGTTCACAATTATTCTAAAACACTGATCTATGACTCATAAAGGGGCCCTGTAGACCCTTTCGAGAACTGATTCAAATTTCTTTTTGCTTTTCATTCCTTCATTGTTGGGGCTAATTATTGTTCGTATATGTTTGTTTTTTAGGTATTATGGCCCTAAAAGGAAATTTCTCAAAGATTGAGACATTTAGGAGGAAGCTCATTGATGAGCCTACTGATGATGATTGGACCCTTCAGCTGAGTGGGTCAATAGAGATTCACGATGTCTCAGATATCTCACTAGTCTCTGGGGTTGAGGTACCATAGACTAGGGCAGCAGCAGCCAGAGCTACACTTACTCAGGTTCAGGTTGATAATCTATTCTAGTCTGACGAGAGCGGTAGTGATGAGACTGGAGTAGTACTAACATACCCCAGATGACACAATCATGAGAGAAGTCTAGTTCTGAGAAGGACTTTGAGGACAGAGGAGATGCCTAGTCCTCTATCGCACCATTTTCTTCATCAGCACCGGATGCCTATGTTAACCGATGGTGTGTCGAGTGCATGGAGGCTATATATTCAGAGGGCTTGTAGCTCAAGGAGTAAAGTAATCTTGTCTGCTCCATATATGAGGTTCCTAGGGTCATTGATGATGGACACAGTTGTGTCCCAAGTCTACAGGACATGATGATACAATATGGGTTGAGGTGGCTAACAGAGTCTCCTAGACGATACTCCCCGGTGTTGGTGAGGGAGTTTTATGCATCTAACGTAGATACGATTCAGCACAGTCTTCGCAAGAGGAAGAAGGCTAGCTCATATCCTAGATTGATAGAGGTACATATGGTAGGTCAGTGGGTCGATATTTCTGAGGAGACCATCCACCGCATGCTTCTTGGTCTCGAGTATCGTGCCCCCAAACTTACAGTAGAGTTTGATCACTGGTTGGGGATGGTTTGAAATTCATTGATTATGAAGGATCTGGTATATATCACCTTACTTCTGAGATGGTTGGGTAGTCATATTATGGAGCAGGGTCCGGACCCTGCTTGGGTCACCATCCACACTGATCCTATAGTGAAGGCTTCATTGAGCTTCCCTGCCAAGTTTTGGTGGATGATTGTTAGATAATGCATCCGGCCAACTTTGGTGGATAAAACACTTATTTCAGAGCATGCAGTGATGGTTTCCGGTATCTTGGCTGGTGACAACATTGATTAGGCCCGACTCATAGAAGAGCAGATACATGAGTCAGAACTGAAGAGCGCCACCTCCATCCAATTTCCAATTTTAATCTACAAACTTTGTGTGGAGTCGAGGGTGGAAATATTGCATCAGTTGGACCGGCTAGTTAAGACCCAACATACTTTGGATCCCAGCCTGATAAATTCCAATGAGAACCCTGTGGCAACCCGTCGAGCATAACCTCCACCACCACCACCACCATAGATGTTTGCCCCGGAGCCACCACCTGAGGGTTCGACGACTACCATCACTACTACTGTTGTTGCTACTATGGAGACCCTAGCAGCCCGAGCCGGTCAATATTGAGAGTGGTCAAACTATAGTTGGTACCATACCATAGGACACCACTTCACTGCCTTCTACACTGAGCATAATCTATGTGTCCGTTGTTTTTATTCAGGCCATGGTATAGAGGTTCTAACGTGTTGAGGCCCAGTTGTCTCACCTTATTCAGTAGCTTACGCCATGGGTCCGACATACCATTATAGACTCAGATGAGTGGAGCCAGGCATTCACAGTTTCTACCATTTAGGAGTGTGTTTCTGCAGTAGATACCCGTATCGATGCTTTTGAGGAGCGAGTTCAGAAGAGGTTAGCCAAGGCCTGGCCTTCAGATTTGTCAGCTGTCCAGTTAGAGATTGAAAAGCTTAGGGCTGACATGACTCCATCACATGCGGTGCCAGTTACACTACCAGAGACTACACTTCCGGCGCTGTTATTTGATCTATTTGCCTTCAAGGAGACTACACAGACTTCCCATGGGAAGAGACCCCTAGAGGGTGATGAGCTAGAGGAGAGAAATGTACGTGCGAGGCTCTTGGAGGATGAGGAGGAGGATTTTGAGCTGGCCTTAAGGACAGCGACACACGAGGAAGAGATGAGGCTAGCTCGTGAGCATGATAGGGAGATAGATATTGGCCCCTCTAGACCGAGTATCACAACTAAGGAGACTACCAACAGGGAAAGGGTGATCAGAATCAGCCGAGACTGGTGCTTAGGCACCGAGGTATGTTTTTGACCCCCTACATTCTATTTTTGATTGATTTTGTGCATTGGAGACAATGCACATTCTTTTCGATGGGGTATGGGTACTTATGGGCCTTAGTGAAGTCTAAGTAGCTTATGGTCCATAACTCCCCCAAATTTTGATCTTGAGGTTTTCTTGCCTATGTTCTTTTTCCTTGTGCATAGTTAATTCCTGTTGAACTAACACATTTAGATTGTTTAGATAATATTTGTAGCATATAGTACTAACACTTATGGCATATATTATGTGTTTATGTTTTATTTTGAAAAATGATACCCACAAAAAAATTTGATTAGTAGTTAGATGACAACCCTGCATGTTTAGGTGTTTGGCAATATCTGTTTTGATAAACGAGGGTAATTTGAGATAGAAAGCATGATCTGTGAGTTATTTGCTGGTAATGTGTGCAATGCCATTTGAGTGTGAGCTGATTTTGCCAGGTTCTTTCATTTTGTGCTAATTCAAAATTTGCCCTGCTACTCTAAGTTAGATTGTAGATTAAATGGATTAGGAAAGGATCTTAGACCATTGTTCTTTAATTAGTCTACTTTATCCTAAAATGACCAACCAAATGAAGTTTTATCCCTTGTTCCAAATTTTGAGCCTTAATGTGCCAATTCTTTTTAAAACACCTAATTAGCCTAACCTTGTCTAGTGAAAAACCTTGAAATTGACCCTGGTCTTTCCTTGAGCATTGTGAACCTTGACTGAGGCAAAAAGCCTAAGTTGAGGGTGGCTATCAAAAATGGCCATGGTTCGGGGATTAGATATTGTGTACTTCACCATAGGCCAAGAGCCTAAGTTGACGATGGGCGGTGTAGGGGTAAAATCACAAAAATGAGGGAGGTGAGTTAGGACTGAGGAGAGAAAGGAAAAAAGAAGAAAAATCATGTACCGGGTGTAAGAAAAATGAAAGATGACTTAGATGGATCTAAAAAAGTAAAATGATGAGTGAAAATAAGGCAAAAGCTAAAAAATGAGATGAAAGCACCCTAAAAATCTTGAATAAGAAAAAAAAGGGAGAATAAGGTGAAAATGACAAAGTTAGTGAGGCAAAAGTGAGGAAAAACGTAGTTCAAGGGTGGCCTTTAGTCACTATTGTTCCGAAATACCATGCCAAAGCCTTCTGAGCCTACGTTACAAGTCTAGAAAGTCCTAAATTGATCTTAGTCCAGTTAGGTGAAGGTTTGAGTCATGAGTATATGGACAAGCCTATGGTATTAGCCATTATGCATGAATATCTTTTGTGAGGGTGAGTGTTATTGCGCAGTCCCAAAGCTAAATATGCAATCATCATTAAGTGTCAGAAATGAGATTTCTTTCTATGAGGGGACTTGCATCGCATTGTTAGCATTTGACTTGTTCAATGATTTTAGACTGTTGATATTCTCTTACTTGTCATATTTGTGTTGTCACATGCACCAGTTTGCATTGGTTTGCTAAATTGCTATCTGATCTTGTTTTGAAAAACTGGTGTGGGTATCTGAGTTTGAATTGTATTTGATATATGCCTTCGAGTTGAGTTCTGTGTGTTGCTGTATTGTCTATAGATTGAGTCGTTGCTTGAGGACAAGCAATAATTTTAAGTTGAGGGTGTTGATATGCTATCAAAATACAACACTTTTGATGCCTAAAACTTAGGATTTTGTGTGTTCTCAACACGACATTTATGGTTTTTATGTGTTTTTGAATTTTGTTTTGCGGGAAAGCAGGTTGGCATGACTTTGGGGCAAAATTGCAGACTTTTCTAGTTTTTGGTGACTTATGAGAGCATCTATTGATCATAGGGAAATCTACGAGTCGTAGAGGAGGGTTCCGTGACAAATTACAGTGAAGCATGATTTCTGAAGTTCAGTTGTACGAGACCTCTATACTAGTCGTAGGTCACTCTACGAGTTGTATAAAGATGTTTCGTGAGGAATTCCAGTGATGAAGTCTACGAGAGTATAATATGAGTCGTGAATTGGTCTTACAACTCATATAGTGGATTCATGGCGGTGAAGTCCCAGATTCAAGAAGCTAAATACGAAACCCCGATTACGACTCATATAAGCCTGTATGAGTAGTAAACGTGTTTCGTAGAAAGTCACCGACTAGTTTTTCTAGTTTTTAGGACTTAATTGTAATTACTATAAATAGTACTTTTAGGTTATTTTTGGTAGAGAGTACGTAGGAGTACGGTAGAGAAACGTTATTAGGAGTACTTTTAGGGTTTTGTACTTGGGGATTTCAATTTTTAGAGAAGAATATACTTGTGGTTTAACTTGATCTTCAATCCTGTGATCCTCAATCAGATTTGGCTTTGCTTGATTATCAATTCACTTAGGTAAGTGTTTAATTATGTTTTCTCAATTCATAATTTCTTTTACCCATAGCATGAGTAGCTAAATCCACAACTTGGGGTTGTAGGAACCATGAAGATCTAACCAAATAAACCCGGATAATTTGCAATTCTTGGAATGGGTATTTGCATGTATTAATAAATTCTCTTCGTTTTACATGTTTTCTAGTGTTGCCAACATTAGAACTTGCCTCGTGTTACCTTTCTGATCCAGGTGGCAATAAATAAGAAAAGAGATTGGTTAATAGATTTGAAAATGTGTTCTCGTCTAATCAAACGAACTAGACCAATGGGAGGTTGACTGGTATTTTAGGTAATGGTTAGTATTGCACACTATGAAGATGGGCCAAGTTACATAGTGAAATTCGCATCACACCTTTGACCAAAGGGCTTGGTGAACTTAAATTACCGTCCTGCATGCTACTCTAGTCTAGAATTGGTTTTCCGATGATATTGAGTTGGTGAATCATGGGGAACACAATATCCAACTTTCTTTCCATTATTGATTATCTCCTATAGTAGTTGGTTTAGTTTATTTTCTAGTTGAATATTGCAACCCCCCTTCAGGGAATTGAGATGATTGATTACTTGAATTGCTTATTTGTGAATTTTCATGAGTCTCCGTATACTCTGTGGGATCGACCCTAACCTTGGTTAGGTTTTATACTTTGTCAATGACCACTTTATCCTCTTAAAGGAGGTGTAACTTGGGCGTGATCAAGTTTCAACTCTACTCTGGGAGTCTTTAGTAAAACGACCATAACTTTTGACTCTAAGCTCCAAATGAGATGAAATTAGTTGCGTTAGAAAGATAATTTAAAGAATACTTATTTAGTATGTCATGGGATATCTAATCCTTTTTATGATAAGAGTAGGGATCACTTAAAATTGATCTTTTTATAATCTAACACTAGAAACTCAATTACAGGAAAGTTTTGAATTCGACTAAGTACTAGAGGTATCTTATGACCTTAATCCACTTTCCATATATAAGAATGAGTCTTGAAACATAGGTACATATGAGAATAGAGTTATGGGGTATCACAACTAGTCGCCAAGATTAGGAGAACTTGTCATTTGTTGTCATTGGTATGTTTAAAGTCTTCTTCCTGGATATTTGTGTTT
>JAPFFP010056893.1:0-28271 GCA_026153255.1 Solanum medicagineum | reverse complement strand
ACCATGAGTAGTTGACTTGAGATAACTTGGATTAATTGCGTTTCTATGATTGGGGTTTTGCATTTATTGTTTATTTCCCTTCATTTTGATTGTTGTTTGGTGGTGGCCAACACCAAACCCCACCTATTATAATGATCCTGACCAAGGTAGTGACAAATAGGAAAAGGGAAGTAAATGACAGGTTTTGATTGATGTGTTCTCGTCTAATCAACCAATCCTGACCAAGGGGAGGCTGACTGGGACAAAGGTAACAGTTAGTTGGCATCGCATGGTAGCCAACTAAGCGCCCTGGTGAAATTTGACCTTCACCTTCACAAGAGGGTTGGAAGAACCTAAGTTACAGTCCTACATGCGAATTTTCAATTGTAGTTATGATGCTTAGGGTAATCGAGTCGGCGAACTATGGGGAACACAATTCCTAAGTTTTCCCTAAAATTTAGTGTTCCTCCACATAATAACATAGTTTTCATTTTATTCTTTTCTTAAATCACAACCCCACCCCTCATTCAGAGATTTTTGTTATAAATACTCGAAATGATTGATAGGGAATTCTTGTAGTCAAGCCCTGTATTCATTGTGGATTCGACCCTAAACTTTGGTTAGGTTAATCGCTGACAGTGATCGCTTTCTTATTGGAGCGTGAACATCATCAGAGCTGTAGAAGGTTTTACGAGTCGTATACAATGGTCCGTGCCCTGACGATCATAGACTTGGACTTTTAGGAATTTCATCAAATGAAACCCCTTTACGGGTCGTAAATCACTTTATGAGTCATAGAGGGGCATCATAGAGTTGAAGTCCAAATTTCTAGAAGGTGAGTATGAGACGACAATTACAGGCCGTGGAATGCAATATGGCCTGTAAAGTCCTTTTGTATGGCGTGTCAACCAACTCTCCTATTTTGTTTAACACTTGAATTTTAGTTATTATAAATAGGTTATTTAGGTTATTTTTCATAAGTTTTGGCCTAGTAGTGATGTTCTATCAAAATATGACACATTTGATGCGTAAAAGTTAGGATTTTGTATGTTCTCAATGCGATATTAATGTTTTTTTTTGTATGTTTTTGGTGTTTAATTTGCAAGAAAGTAGGTTGGCATGATCTTTGGGAAAAATTGCAGATTCTTCTGATTTTTTGAAGGTTTACAGGACCCTCTACGAGCCGTAGAGTGAGTTTCGTGGAGATTTCTAATGAATTTTGAAGATCTGAAGTTTAGCCAGACGAGATCTCTTTACAAGTTGTAGATCACTCCACGAGTCGTATAGAGTAGTTTCATGAAGAAATCTCGTGAGATCCAGTGAAGGACCAGTTGACGTAGATGAAGTTTACGAGAGCACAATTTGAGTCGTGAATAAATCTATGACTCATAAAGTGGATTCGCAGCAGTGCAATCCAATATCTCAAGAGCTGAACATGAGACCTCGATTACAACTCATAAGTCAGTTTACAAGTCGTAAAAGCCTATCGTATAAAGTCGCCAACTAGTTTTTCTAATTTTTTAGGACTTGTTTCTAAATACTATAAATAGTAATTTTTAGGTTATTATTCATAGAACACAATAGATAGGATGTCTGTAGAGAGTATTTTTAGGGTTTTACACTTGGAAAAAAATATTGGAGAGGAGAATACACTTGTGGATTCATTGTATCTTTTAATCTTGTGATTCTCAATACAATTTGTGTTTGCTTGTTCTTCAATTCAATTTGGTAAGTGATTAATTATGTTTTCTCAATTCATAATTTCTTCATCTACTCATAGCATGAGTAGCTAAACCCACAACTTAGGGTTGTGGGAACCATGAAGATCTAATCAAATAAACAAGGATAATTTGCAATTCTTGGAGTGGATATTTACAGGCATTAATCAATTCTCTTTGGTTTGTATACTTTCTAGTGGTGGCCAACATTAGAACTTGCCTAGTGTTACCTTCCTGATCCAAGTGTGAATGAATAAGAAAAGAGATTGGTTAACATGATTCAATGATTTTTTCTCATCTAATCAACCGAACTAGAGCAAGGGGAGTTTTACATTGGGTTTGTTGCATATAGGGTGGAAAGTTATTTTTATAAGAGTATTCAGGTATTGGACTAAGGCAGCAGATTTTGTTGAGAAATGCATCACGTAAAGTTTCTGGGATTTGGTTTATGAGTCGTATTGCATTTATTTCTCATAACCCCATCTTATAGAGATTTCAGTGAGCATGAATAATGTGCACTCAACCCATGAGCCAACTTTACGACTCCTAGATCAACCTACGAGTCGTGAATATGGTTCATGGAACTTAGGTAACATTCTGAAGTTTTCTAAGTGTTAAGAGGTTTACAAGACCATAACTTAAGAGTTGTAGACCCATCTATGACTCATTATCGGGGTTTCGAAGACCCAAGCCCAATAATTTTAAACATTGACCTGATAAGGGTATAAAGGGGGGTTAAATTATTTTGACCCCACTTTTTCCCTATGACCAAATTTCCCCCAATTTCTTCATTACATTTTTATTTTCGATCAATTTTTTGGCGGGCACACTCATTTTGCGGCCTGATTCTCCTGCTACTCCTGGGGTTCTTTATTTTTCATCATTCTCTTCCTTCTTCAAGTTCATTCCTATTCTTTGTAAGTTTCTTGGTTTATTCTTATCATTCAAATTTGCTTTGTTCTTACTTATGTCATATGATAATCATGATAGACTTGATGTGTATTCATAAAATTCTTGGTGACTTTGATGGTGAAGGTAAAAATTAGTGTTTCCCTTGATTCAAATGCTTGATGGATTCAAGAAATTGGGTATATTTAGTTACGACACTGATTACTTGTAGTGCCTATTGAATTATTCCCATAGTGTGCTTGATTGTGATTAAGTTATTGTTGCTTGTGATTTGGTAGGTGATACTATAGGTGCATGATTGTTTGATAGAATTAGGGAACGTTGAAATGATGCTAAATCCTTTTCGATGGGGTGAATTTATATTGAAATCATGTTTGGGGTATGGGTTATTATGTGCTTAACATGCAAGTGCTTATATGCTTGCTTCACTATTATGTGCTTAAAGTGTAAGTGATTGTATGCTTGCTTTAATGCTGGTAGGATAATGCTTGAATATGTTCTTTGGGTCCTTGTGATGAACTTACATAGGTCAGGTACCTGAAATTTCTTGTTCATAAGAGGTTTTTATGACTTGTAGATGAATCTACGAGTCATAATTTCCCCTCGTGAGAAATTCCAAGGAATTGATGTTCATAGTGTTCATCAGATGAGATCTTCTACAAGTCGTAGATCACGTTACAACTCGTAAATAGGTCTCGTAGATCCTTGCATATTTTTCCAATGCTCTCTGAAGTTCTATACGAAACTAGTTCACACTCATAAATCAAGTTAGGGGTTGTACCCAGGTTTCGTATAAAATTCTAATGAAATTATTGTTCTTAATCACTGAAGTACGAGAGCACTTTACGACTGATCGTGATCACTACTACTCGTAAAAGGGCCCTCGTAGACCCTGTCTATAACTGATTCAATTAAGTTTTGCTTTCTATTTTTTCTTGATTCTTGGGGCTAACTATTGTTCATTTATGTTTAATTTTCAGACACTCTGGCCTCGAAAGGCAAACGTGCAGAGATTGAGGCTTTTAAGAGGCAGCTTAGGGATGCGCCTACATATAATAAGCCTTCGGATACTGTGCAGACCCCTCAGCTGATTAGGTCAGTGGAGATATATGATACCTAGCCTGACCCAGTAGCAACTCGACCACAGACGAGAGTTGTAGCCAGAGTTGGGCAGCTTCAGGTTCAGAGTGAGAGCCCTTCCTAGTTTGACAAGGAAGGTAGTGAGGAGACAGGGAGTAGCATGCCCCAGATGATCCCTTCTAGAGTGGATCAGAGTTTAGTGGGGGCCTTCGAGGATAGAGGAGATGTTGAGTCATCCATCTTACCATCTTTTTCTTTAGCACAGGATACTAGTACTCACTAGTAGTACATCAAGGGGATTAAGGGAATGCATCCCAAGGCGTGGTGCAAACCCACCCATTCAATATATGAGGAGCCCAGGGTTATTGGTGATGGACTGAGCTGTGTCCCTGGTCTGAAGGACACGATGATACGATATGGGCTCTAGTGGCTGACGGAGGTGCTTGGATGATACGCCACAATTCTAGTATGGGAATTTTATACATAATACACAGACAAGATTTAGCGAGATCTTTGCAAGAGGAGGAGGGCTATCTCACAGCCCAAATTTGCGGAGGTTCGAGTGAGAGGGCGGCGGGGTCGATATTTCATAGAAGATCTGTTGTGTACTTTTTGGTCTTGAGTCCCACGACCCGAGATCGACGGCTACGTTTTACTATAGGTTGGGGCAGGCTAGAACAACATTGATTATGAAGGTTCCGATACAACGAAACTTACTTTTAAGATGGGTGGCCGAACAAATTGCAGAGCAGGGTCCAGAGCCTGCTTAGGTCACCACATACACGGAGCCTATTATTAAGGCTTCATTGAGTTTCCTCGCTGAGTTTTGGTGGGCGGTTATTAGATTCCACATGCGGACTACTCTGGCAAATAATACTTTGAATCCGGAGCGGGTGGTATTAGTTGTCAGTATCTTTGCTAGCTACGACATTGATTGGGCTTGACTCATAGCGGAGCAGATTCATGAGTCAGCACTCAAGAGGGCCACCTCCATCCCATTCTCGATTTTGGTCTATAAACTCTATTTACAATCATGGGTGGACATACTTCATCAGCTGGATCAGTTAATTGAGGCCCAGCATACCTTGGAGGCCAGCCTAATAAAGGCTGATGAGAACCCGATGGCAACTCGGCGAGCACCACCACCGCCTTCACACTGGGGCCACCACCTGAGGGTTCAACGATTTCCACCACTACTACTATTGTATCTACTACTTAGGAAAGACCTAAGCGGCCCGAGGCAGCCGATAATGAGAGGGGTCCTACTATAGGTACTCCTGCACCAGAGGCCATAACATCATAGACTTCTACACCGAGCATGCTTTATGTGTCTACTATCTCTATTCAGGCTATGGTGAAGTGATATAATGTACTGAGGCCTAGTTGTCTTAGCATACTCAGCAGTTTAGGCCATGGGTCAGACATACTGTTGTAAACTCAGAGGAGTAGTGTCAGGAATTCACCATCTCTACTATTCAGGAGAGTGTTTATGGAGTGGACGCCCATATTGATTCCTTTAAGGCCCGGGTTCAGAAGAGGTTAGCCGAGGCTCGACCTTTAGATTTGTCAGCCGTTTCGAAAAAGATTGAGAAGTTAAGGGCCAACATGATAGCTTAACATACGGTGCCAGTGACATTACCAGAGACTACACTTACGGAGCCAATATCTGATTTATTTACCTCTATGGAGCCTCCACAGACTTCTCTCAAGAAGCGCCCTTTCACAGAAGAGGACCTTGGTGAGAGGAATGTACGTGCGAAACGCCCCGTGAATTATGAGGATGATGAAGATGATCTCGGGTTGGCCTTGAGGACATCAAGGCTAGAGGAGGAGATGAGGCTAGCTAGGAGCATGATAGGGCTAGGGGTATTGGCCCCTCCGGACAGAGTTCGGCTACTGAGCATACTAGCCCGCAGATGGGAGATGACCAGACGCAGCCCGAGACGGGCGCTTAGGCATCGAGGTATGTTTTTTGACCCCTACTTATTCTATTATTGCTTGATTTGGTGCATTGAGGACAATGAACTACTTTTTCGATAGGGTGTGTATAGTTATAAGCCTTGGTGAATTCTGAGTAGCTTATGGTCCATAACTACCCTAAATTTTGATCTTGAGGTTTTCTTGCATGTGTTATTTTTCCTCGTGGATATCTAATTTCTGTTTAATTGACATGTTTAGGATGTTTAGATGATATGTACAACATATAGTATTAACACTTATGGCATGTAGCATGCTTTTATGTTTTGTTTTGAAATTGGTACCCACCAAAATTTTTTGATTAGTAGTTAAATGACAACCATTCATGTTTGGGTCTTTAGCAATAGTTGTTTTGATATGTGAGGGTAATAGAGACATCAAGCATAATCTATGAGTTGTTTATTGAATAATGTATTGCAATGTCATATGAGAGTGAGCTTATTTTGCCTGATTCATGCATTTTGCGCTAATTCAGAACATGCCCTGTTACTCTAAGTTATATTGTAGATTAAATAGATTAGGAAGGGATAATAGGTCATTGTTCTTTAATTAGTCCACTTTATCCTGAAATGACCAACCAAAATGAAGTTTCATCCATTGTTCCAAATATTTGAGCCTTACATGAACCAATTCTTTCAAAAAACACCTTATTAGCCTAACCTTGTCTGGTAAAAAACCTTGAAATTGGCCCTGGTGTGTCCTTGATCATTGTGAACCTTGATTGACGCAAAAATCCTATGTTGAGGGTGGCTACTAAAACTGGCCCTAGTTTGGGGAATAGATATTGTGTACTTCATCATAGGCTAAAAGCCTAAGTTGAGGGTGGCCGGTGTAAAGGAAAAGCCTAAAAATAAGGTGGTGAGTTGAGAATGAGGAGAAAAAGAAGAAAATCATGTATCAGGTGCAAGAAAAAGAAAAAGATGCCTTAGATTGAGATTAAAAGCAAAATGAAGTGTAAAAATGAGGCAAAAGCTGAAAAATGAGAAGCAAATACCCAAAAAAGCCTGAATGTTGGAAAAAGGGAGAATAAGGAAAAACTATTAGAGTTAGTAAGGTAAAAGTGATGAAAATCGTAGTGCAAGGATGGCTTTTAGTAACTATTTTTCAAAAATGCCATACCAAAGCCCTCTATGCCTACGTTATAAGCATAGAAAGTCCTAAAATGATCCTAGTCTAGTTGGTTGAAAATCTGAGTCATGAGTACATGAGAAAACCTATGATATTAGTCATTATGCATGAACATCCTTTGTGAGAGTGAGTGTATTTCCACAGTCCCAAAGCTAAATTTGAAGCCATCACTGAGTGTCAAATTTGGGATATTGTTCTATTAGGGCACTTGCATTGCATTGTAAGTATTTGACATGTTCAGTGATTGTGGACTATTGATATTCCATTGCTTGTCATAGTTGTGTTGTCAAATGCACTAATGTGTCTTGGTTCGCTAAATATCTATCTGATCTTGTTTTGAAAAGTAGGTGTGGGCACTTGTGTTTGAATTGTATGTGATGTATGTCGTTGCATTGAGGTCTGTGTGTTGCTATATTGTCTATATAAATTGACTCGTCGCTTGAGGACAAGCAATAATTTTAAGTTGAGGGTGTTGATGTACTGTAAAAATACAACATATTTGATGCTTAAAACTTTGGACTTTTTGTGTTTTCAATGCGACATTTATGGTTTTTATGTGTTTTTGTATTTAGTTTGCACGAAAGAAGGTTGGCATGATTTTTGGGAAAAATTGCAGATTCTTCTAGTTTCTTGAAGGTGTGGGACACCCTATGAGTCGTAGAGAATTCTATGAGTCATCAAGTGGGTTTCTTAGAGATTTCCATGAAGTTTGAAGATTTGAAGTTCAGCCAAATGAGATCTCTATATGAGTCGTAGATCACTCTAAGTGTCATAAAAAGTGATTTCGTAAAGATTTCCAGTGAGATTTAGTGAAGGACTAATTAATGCAAATGAAGTTTATGAGGGCATAATATGAGTCTTGAATCAGTCTACGACTCTTAAAGTGGATCTGTAGCAGTGAAGTCTAAGTCTCAAGAGCTAAACACGAGACCTCAATTATGATTCATAAGTCAGTTTATGAGTCGTAAAGGCCAGCCGTATAAAGTCGCCAACTAATTTTTCTAATTTTTAAGGGCTCACTTTAAATACTATAAATAGTAATTCTTAGGTCAATATTAATAGAACACAGTAGATAGGACGTCATTTGGAAAGTAGTTTTAGGGTTATACACTTGGAGACAAAATATTGGAGAGGATAATACACTTGTGGAGTCATTGTATCTTTCAATCTTGTGATTCTCAATACAATTTGGGTTTGCATGTTCTTCAATTTAATTGGGTAAGTGATTAATTATGGTTTCTTTATTCATAGTTTCTTCATCTACCCATAGCATGAGTAGCTAAACCCACAACTTCGGGTTGTGCGAACCGTGAATATCTAACCAAATAAACCCAAATAATTTGCAATTCTTGGAATGGGTATTTACATGTATTAATCAATTCTCTTCATTTTGCATGTTTTCTAGTGGTTGCCAACATTCAAACTTACCTAGTGTTACCTTCCCAATCTAGGTGGTAATGAATAGGAAAAAAGATTGGGTAACAGGATTCGGTGATGTGTTCTCATCTAATCAACTGAACCAGACCAAAGGGAGGTTGATTGAGGCTGTGGTTAATGGTTAGTATTGCTCACTATGAAGATGGGCCAAGTCATAGTGAAATTTTCCTATCACCTTTGACCAAAGGGCTTAGTGAACTTAAATTATCATCCTACATGCTATACTCTAATCGACAATTGGGTTATCCGGGGATATTGAGTCGGGAAGCATGGGGAACGAAATTCCGAAGCTTCTATTGATTATTGATTGTCTCTTGTTTTAGTTAGTTTAGTTTAATTTCTTATTAATCATTGCATCCCCCCCTTTTTTGGGGGAATTGAGATAGTTAATACTTGAATTGTTTCTTAGCGAATCAATTTGGAAGTCTCTATATTCTCTGTGGGATTCGACTCTAACCTTGGTTAGGTTTTATATTTTACAACGACCACTTTATCCATTAGGTTTTATATTTGACAATGACCACTTTATCCTTCAAAAGACAGGTGTATCTTGGGTGTGATCAAGTACTCAGAGAACTCAATACTTAAAGAGAGAAAATTATAAGATCATATTGGAGAGTCTTTGAGAACACTGGTTTTTGAATTTCATCCTTAAGCTTATAATTCTTATTGAAGTTGAACTTTGCTTGTTCTTAATTCTCTTGTGTAAGTGTTCAATTATGTCTTCTTAATTCATAATTCTTGCATCTACACATAACATGAGTTGCTAAATCCACAACTAGGGTTGTGGGAACCATGAAGAACTAACAAAGTAAAACCATATAACTCACAATTCTTAAAAGGTGTATATGAATGTATTAATTAACTCTCTTCATTTTTCATATTTTCTAGTGGTGGGCAACATTAGAACAAGCCTAGCGTTACTAACTGGACCAAGGTAGTTATGAATATGAAAAGAGATTAGTTAACAAGATTCAATTGATATGTTCTTGTCAAATAATCAACCAAACTAGGCCAGGGGGAGGTTGTACTGGGAATAATAGGTAAGGGTTAGTAACACACACTACGAAGATGGGCCCAAGCATATAGTGAAATTAACCTTTCACCTTTGACCAAAGGGCTTGGTGAATATAACTTACCATCCTGTATGCTATACATTAGAAACAAATTAGGTTATCGGGTGATACTAAGTTGGGAAAAAGAATCATGGGGAAAACAACACACTATTTCCTCTCCATATTAAATTGGTGAATTCTTTTGAGTCTACATATTCCCTGTGGCTTCTACCTTAACCTTTTTTAGGTACTATTTCTTGACAGCAACCATTTTATCCTCTAAAAAGGAGGTGTAACTTGGGTGACATCAAGATTTTGGCATCGTTGCCGGGGAATACGACTAGAGTTAGTGAATTCATTAGTAATTCGAGTGTTAATCGTTAGTTCCCTTATTTTACTTTTGTTTGTTGTTTTTGTTCTTTTTCAGAGTATAAGTGTAGTATATGCCTAACATTCACAGTCAAGGCTATCCCCTAACTCTGTTTGACCCAAGGATCCATAGAACATTGAGGAGAATGGCCCATGACAATGCCAATAACGCCGCCAATGTAGCTATGAATAGGAATAACAATGAGGATGCTTGAATGAGAATCCACCTCCTCTAGAGGATATTGCTCCACAACCTCAGGATTTCAATGCCACTGCTTACCAGTGGAGTCAATACAGGCTGAATCCTATGGCTATGGAGGTGACTGGAGCTATAATGTTGCCACTATTACTGCAGACACAAAGTTCACAGTCTCGAGTGGGTTACTTCAAATGTTGCAGAATCGTGGGCTATGTTCAGGCTTACCATCGAAGGATCCTTATAGCCACCTACACAATATGGCATTCGTCTGCAAGAATGTGATGGGAAAATAGAATCTGTCTATGGATGCTATGGGATTTTGTGTCTTCCTATTGTCTCTTATGGGCAATGCAACATTATTGCTATCTGAGCTCCCGCAGGCTTTGATCATGAGTTGGTAGAATTGTAGAGGGCCTTCGTAGCAAGGTACTTCCTTAAACAAAAAAAGCTCAAGTTCGAGCACCAGATCAACAACTTTGAGCAACTTCCTAGTGAATCAATCATTGCCACATGAAAGCGATTCAATAGATGCTTGAGGAGTGCACCGGATCATAATATTGCGGGCAATGTCCTATTGGAATGTTTCTATCGAACTCTTGATGCAAATAGTCAACCATGTGTTGATACCCTCTTAGAAGGTTTGTTTGTAGAACAACCATTCACAGAAATTGTTGAGTAGCTGCACATAGTAGCGAGAGAGAACCACCTTTTGGAGCCCATGAATAGGCATCCAACAAATCGTGCAGGTGCTGCTAGTATGAACTTTGACCAAGAAAAAATAAATGTGGAGATCTTTAGGATGCTTGCTCAAAATAGAGCCAATTTGGAGATGCTAATGAAGTAGACGCAGGAGCTGACCAAGGAGGATGCATTCAGGAGAGCCACCATGCTAAGCATGGCGGCCACAAGGACGGCAGTTGGAGGAGCCGCTATGTGCCCCCCCTCCCACAATCGCTATATTGAAATAGGAATCTCAAAATCAAGGACCTATTGTTAAAAAGGGCAGACACACAAGATAAGACTTTGCGAGAGATTAAGTCCGACATTGCTAATATAAACTATAAAGTTGAACAACACTCTGTTTCAATTAAAGAGCTCAATCGACAGTTCAGACATGTGTCAGCCAACTAGGCCATATTTAAAGAGACATGATAACTAGCGCTATAGCTCTAGACCTAAAGGATACTAAGGGAACACAAAAGCTTTTGGAAGTATGAGTACTCAAGCAATCTATGTTGTGTCGTGATAATAAATCAGGCGTTGCTTGGGATGCAACCCAAGGCGAAGACCGAAGCTTAGGCACCCATGTATGCTTTTTGACCCCATAAGTGTTCTTCTATTTTGATTGTGTGCATTGGGGACAATGCACATCATTTCAATAGGTTGTGGGTGGTTATGGGCCTCAATGAAGTCTGAGTAGCTTGGGTCCATAACTACCCCAATTTTTGGTCACGGGGTTTTCTTGCCTGTCTTCTTTTTTACTTGTGGATATTTACTTTATGTTGAACCGACACGTTTAAGATGTTTAGATAGTATTTGTAGCATGTAGTACTAATACTTGTGGCATATAGCGTATTTTTGTGTTTTGTTTGAAAAATGATACCCACCAAAAATTTGATTAGCAAATAGATAGCAACCATGCATGTTTAGGTGCGTATCAATGTTTGTTCTGAGAAGTTAAGGTACATTTAGATAAAAAGCATGATTTGTGACTCTTTTGTTGATAAGGTATGTAGTGCCATGTGAGTATTAGCCTAATTTCTAGATTCATGTGTTTTGTGCTAATTCAAAACTTGCCATGTTACTCTAAGTTAGAGTTAGATTAACTGGATTAGGATAGGATCTTAGGCCATTGTTCTTAATAGTCCACTTAGCAAAAAATGACCAACCAAAAAGATGTCATAATTCCTTGTTCCTAATGTTTGAGCCTAACATGTACATATTCTTTGACAACACCAGATTAACCTAGTCTTGTAAGTCGTAAAATCCTAAAATTGGCCCTGGTCCTTCCGTGAACATTATGCACCTTGACTGAGGAAAAAAGCCTTAGTTGAGGGTGGTTACCAAAAGTAGCCCTAGTTATGAGGACGGATATTGTGCACCTCAACACAGGCTAAAAACTTAAGTTGAGGGTAGCTGGTGTAAGGGTGAAACACAAAAATAAGAGGGTGAGTTAGGGATCCAGAGAAAAAGGGAAAAATCATGTACTGAGTGCAAGAAAAATAAATGATCCCTTAGTTGTAAGCTAAAAGCCCTGTAAAAACAAGGCGAAAAGCTGAAAAAATGAAAAGGAACCACCCAAAAAAGCTTGAAATATGAAAAGGGAGAATAAGGTGAAATAATAGAGTTGGTAGGGCGAAAGTGTAGAAAAATGCAGTGTCAAGGAGGGCCTTTAGTCACTATTTTCCCATAATATCATACCAAAGCCCCTGAGCCTACCTTACAAGCCTAAAACGTCTTAAAGTTATTCTAGTCCATCTTATTGAAGGTCTGAATCATGAGTATAGGGGCAAGACTATGGTGTTAGACATTATGCATGAATATTTGTTGTGAGAGTGAGTGATTTTGTATAGTCCCAAGTTCATGAATGAAAATATCATTGAGTGTCAATACGAGACTTCTTTCTGTGATGCACTTGCATTGCATTGTGAGGGCACTTGCATTGCATTGTTAATACTAGACTTGTTCAGTGATTGCAGATTGTTGATAATACGTTGCTTGTCATAGTTGTGTTGTCACGTACATAAGTTTGTATTGGTTAGCTAGATCGCTATCTGATCCTATTTTGAAAAGTTTGTGTTGTTGTATGAGTCTCAGATCTATGTAATATATGCTATTAGGTTGAGGTTTGTGTGTTACTGTATTATCTACTTAGATTGAGTTCGTCGCTTGAGGAAAAGAAACAATTTCAAGTTGAAGCTATTGATGGGCTACAAAAATACAACACTTTTGATGATTAAAACTTTGAATTTTGTGTGTTCTCAATGCAATGCTAGTTGGTTTTATGTGTTTTTGTGTTTATGTTTGCAGGATTACAGGCTGACCTTGACTTTGGGGAAAATTGACGCTGCCGAAGTATTGCTGTTATACGAGAACCTTTATGGGCCGTAGATCATTTTACAAGTAGTAGGGTGGTTTTGTGGACAATTCCAGTGAGGGGATGTTTTCTGATATTTATTCTGCGAACATGCAGACGAACCGTAGAACGTTTTACGAGTCATAGAAGATGTTTCATACCCTGAGGATCAAAGACTTGGACTTTCAGGAATTTCATCAGACGAAGCCCCCTTTACGGGTCACAAATCTCTTTACGAGTCGTAGAGGGGTGTCATAGAGTTAAAGTCCAAATTCTCAGAAGTTGAGTATGAGACCCCAAGTACGTGCCGTGGAATGCAATTGCACCCGTAGAGCCCTTTCGTATGGAGTGCCGACCTGTTCTCATATTTTGATTAGGACTTGAATTTTAATTATTATAAATCGATTATTTAGGTTATTTTTCATATGTTTTTGCCTAGTACTCACAGAACTCAGTATTTAGAGATACAAAATTCTAAGATCGTAGTGAAGAGTCTTTGAGAACACTTGTGTTTGAATTTCATCCTTAAGTTTGTGATTCTTATAGAAGTTGGATTTTGCTTGTTCTTAATTATCTTGTGTAAGTGCTCAATTATGTCTTCTCAATTCATAATTCTTGCATCTACATATAGAACGGGTAGCTAAATTGATAACAAGGGTTGTGGGGACCATGAAGAACTAAAAAAGTAAAATCGGATAATTCATAATTCTTGGAAGGTGTATATGCATGTATTAATTAACTCTCTTCGTTTTGAATGTTGTCTAGTGGCACCCAACATTAGAAACAACCTAGTGTTACTGACTGGACCAAGGTAGTAATGAATAGGAAAAGAGATTAATTAGCAGGATTCGATTGACGTGCTGTCGTCTAATCAACTAAACTGGGCCAAGGGGAGGTTGTACTGGGACTAATAGGTAAGGGTTAGTAATGCACACTATGGAGATGGGCCAAGTCATATAGTGAAATTCACCTCTCACCTTTGACAAAAGGACTTCGTGAACATAACTTATCATCCTACATGTTATGCACTAGAAAAGAATTAGTTATGCGATGATATCGAGTTAGGGAATCATGGGGAACACAATACCTTTGTTCCTCTCCATATTGA
Source organism: Solanum medicagineum (assembly GCA_026153255.1). Classification (NCBI taxonomy): domain Eukaryota; kingdom Viridiplantae; phylum Streptophyta; class Magnoliopsida; order Solanales; family Solanaceae; genus Solanum; species Solanum medicagineum. The sequence continues at coordinate 14,236 of JAPFFP010056893.1, read as the reverse complement.
CTTCTCCCTTATGATAGTTAGTTTAGTTATACCTTTCATTGATTATTGCAAACCCCCCACCCCTTTGGGGAAGTACGTTCGTTTATCATTCAGAGTACAAATTGGTGAATTCTCTTGAGTGTACGTCCCTGTGGGTTCGACCCTAACCTTTGTTACGCTCTATTTCTTGACTATGAACGCATTTCCTCTAAAAAAGAGGTGTAACATGGGCTACATAAATCGTGTGACCTCCCGTGAAGCTTCAGATAGAAAATTCTTCGTCGACAAGGTTCTAAGATGGTGATCCAATACATAGAAAAGTTTCACACCGATGCCTATATGGAAGGTTTCACCGACCGTGAAGAGTATACGGTCTATGGGAGGTCCATGTGTGAAGTGTTTTGGCCAAAATGTAGATTTTCAAGAACAAGGCCCTCCACACAGCCAGTGAAGCCTCACATGGATGTGTGGGGTTCATGTGAGGTGTACCTTGGTCTTAAACACCACATTAATGCCAACACTCTACACACAAGGCCAAGGGCCACCTCAAGGCACCTTCACATGATCTATGGTGAGCCACACGGCCTATGGAGCCTTCCATGAAGTGCCACCTTGGTTAACTACTTTCTGGTACCAATTTTCGAGGACAATAAAGGTCATACAAAGTCTGAATCCTTACATCATCTCCCCCTTGGGAACATTCTTCCTAGAATGTGCTAGAACAAGGCTTGAAAAGCCTAACGTAGGCATGAAACATTCATACTCAAAATATGATGCACATTTCATCATTTGAAAATCGTAAAGTCATTAAAACTCATATCAAAATGTATTCAAATTATTCAAAACATCTTGGAAATCATTTTTCGTGCATATGTATGCATGTCGTTTCAGAAATGAAAGAGTGAAGGAATTAAGACAACTTAGAATAGGAAGAACCTAATACCTTTGGCTTGAGTAGATTGGAAAAGATGGGGATATCGTTTGATCATGTCCAATTTTCACTTCCCATGTAGCACTCTCAAGATGTTGATTTTTCCAAAGCATATTAACTGAGGCCACTTTGTGAAGCCATTTCACTTGCGTATCAAAACTCTCAACTAGAACTTCCTCATAAGACAAGTTCTCCTCAACCTCAACACCTTCCAAAGGCACGATTGGACTAGGATAACTAACAAATTTCCTCAACATAGACACATGGAAAACCGAGTAAATAGAACTCAAATCCAGAGGCAAATCCAATCTATAGGCTACATTCCCAATCCACTCAACAATCTCATAAGAACCTATATACCGGGGACTTAGCTTGTAATCCCAAAAATTGCATTACACTGTTCATAAGTGAGACTTTCACATACACGCAATCACCAACATGACACTCAAGATACCTCTTACTAACATCCGTATAAGACTTTGGGATGTTTTCAACCTTTCCCTAATCAACTTCACCTTCCCCACTGCCTCCAACACCAAATCCAGCCCAATCAAAGCCCTATCTCCCAAATCAAACCACCCTACCGGAGATCTACATCTTCTACTGTATAACGCCTCAAATGGTGACATTCCAATGCTAAAAAATCTATGAGTGACAATGATCATACCTATTCCCCTTGAATTCCAACACAATAGCCCTCAGTATGTCCTCCAATGTTTGAATCGTCCTCTCAGCTTGTCTATCGGATTGAGGATGGAAAGCTGTACTTAACTTTCCCTTAGTATTATATCCTTTTTGAAATGACCTCCAAGAGTGAGAAATAAATTGGATGCAATGATTTGGTATGATAGGCCTAGGCACACCATGTGAAATGATCCCAAAAAGTGTTCGAAAATATGCCTCGAAAGTGCCCAAAATCGTAATTTCCATATATCTAAAACTCTGTTCATTATTTTGAAAAGATGACTTCATATTCTTTTTAAGAGGGTCAAATTGAGGGGGAAATGGTTCTAACCCAAATTTTAGAGCAACCGCATCAAAATCCAAAAATCACAAAAATGTGATTTTGGAGGGTCAACTTTGAAGGGGCATATCTCTTAGCACACAATGAACATGGTGTCCCACTACCTATACAATTAAAGCTCTTTGAATTAGCTTTCTAATGCACTTAGTTTCACCTCATCTCGTATTCAGATGAAGGGGTTATGCCCATTTTCGTGGAACATGTTTGTGGAGAAAATGCAAATCCAGTGAGCACTCCGTTTTGGTCCTATTTTCTCTTGAGTTCAGTCCAAGATTTTTAAGTCTTGGACCTACGGGTTCCTACACTTCAAAATACATATACTTAGCCTTATTTTACCATCATATCATCCTAAACACTCCCAAATACTCAACCAAACACTTCGCCAAATATTTATTCCCAAATTCAAGTCCCAAAACTCAAGACCAATCTTAAGGATTTCACTCAAGCTTCAAGTCCCCATTAAAGCCTTCTTCAAGGTTTCTCCAAAAGATAAAGTATGTGGTGTTCAACCATTGGGTCCTTCCACCCATGCTTTCTAAGCCTCCTTTTTACTAATATTATATGATTTAAAGTTGATTTTACATGTGGGCTTTGTATATTGAGAAATTTACAAGATGGTGGCTATGGTACCATGCAGGTTCGGTGTATATAAGGTTGACACTTGAGTTGAGGATTCTGATTCCTTATAGAGCGTAGAGGATGGTTGGTAAGGTTGCATAAGTGTGGGGATTTGCCTATGGATGTAGGTATGGTTCTCCCGGTTCTTCATGCTTCTAGGTGGATGGGATGCGATGGTGACTCTAGTGTTATAGACCTCTTTGAAGTTGCGGGTGAGGTGGAGGATAAGTTGGCTTAGAAGGAGGTCCTGGTAGAGGTGTTAGATGGATGAGTGCAGAGGTTGATTAATGGGGATGTGGTGTTCATTAATGCCCTTTGGAAGAGTCGTCTATTCATTCGTGTCTCGCGGGAAGCCGGAGCAGGCATGGAGGAGCAGTATCCATATTTCTTTCATTCTATTGAAGCTTATGATGACATGTCAAGTCCTTTCTATAATTCCAAGTCTTATGTTTCAGCCCCTATGTTATTCATGCATTCAAGTTTAAGTTGGGAAGTTTATGCTGATTTTACAGTTATGCCGAGGTTTTGAAAATGGTGTATTAAAGTGTATTATTGCATTCTTATTGGGGATGATCTCTTTATGATTACTCTTCTATTGTATGTTTGTTTGACATTCGGGGACGAATATTCCCAAGGGGAGATATTGAAATGACCCCAAAAAGTGCCCGAAAATGTGTCTCGGATGTGCCCAGAATCATAATTTCCATATATCTAAAAGTGCATTTATTATTTCAATAATCCAACTTCATATTCTTGTTAGGGGGTAAAATTGAGTGGGAAATGGGTCTAACCCGAATTTTAGAGCGACCACATCAAAATTCAAAAATCACATAAATGCGATTTTGGAGGGTCAACTTTAAAAGGATATATCTCTTAGAACACAAAGAACTGAGTAGCCCACAACATATCAAATTAGATCTCTTTCAATAAGCTTTCCAACGCACTTGGTTTCACCTCATTTCGAGTTCGGATGAAGGAGTTATGCCCATTTCCGTGGGACTCATTTGTGCAGAAAATGCAATTCCAGTGAGCTGCCTATTTTGGTCCTATTTTTCTTGACTACGGTCCAAGACTTTTATGTCTTGAGACTAAGGGTTCCCACACTTGAAAATACATATACTTAGCCTAATTTAACTCTCATATCATCCTAAACATCCCCAATACTCACCAAAACACTTAGCCAAATATTTACTCCCAAATTCATGTCCCAAAACTCAAGACCAATCTTACGGATTTCATCAAGGATTCCACTCAAGCTTCAAGTCCCGTTAAAGCCTTCTTCAAGGCTTCTCCATGTCAAGCCCCCAAGTCTCATTAGGGCGGATTAGCACCCATTGCCGATAAGGCCCGGGACAACCAACCTGTATCTATGAGCTTTCTGCACATATTATGAAGGATTTCTATGTTTGACATGTCTTTAAGAAAATAAACAGTAATAACAAGCTAAAAGGAAATGCATATGACTAGGCCATTGGGGCCACGGTGTCTAGAATATGAGACATGACTACATTACTTTAATTTACATAGTCTACAAAGCCTCTAGATAAAGAAAAACATCCGATAAGGGTCGGGACAGGCCCCGCCTCAACAAACTGTACAATACAAACATATAAGCTCTAGAAATACACAAAGTCCCAAAGCAACCTAGAGCTTGGTAAAAACAACTGAATGTCCAGTACTCCTACTGGGGAGATCTTCTAGCACCTGTACCTACTACATGAAATGCAGGACCCCCGTAAGGGACATTAGTATGAGATAATGTACTGAATATGTAAGGCAGAAAACACTGTATATGACGTTACAACTCAAGTGAGACTGTACTCTAGCGTACCATAATAGACCACCTACAGTTATAATGTGGGATCATGTACTTTATGTTCTTTATATTACTTTACCTTTACTGTATAATCTGTGCACAACTGTAATACAAATGACCAATTGGTCAGTGGTAAACTGTATCGGGATCGTCCCTGGCTAGGTTCTTCCTTAACGCCTCGGGCTACCACCCGTTATAAGGTTTTCCCTGGCTAGGTGATTCTTTCACCCCTCGGGATATCGGGATCATCCCTGGCTAGGTTCTTCCTTAACCCCTCGGGCTACCACCCGTGATAGGATCGCCCCTGGCTAGGTGATGATTCTACCCCTCGGGCTACCACCTATCAAAACTATATACTTTACCTTTCAATTACCTTTGAGATGGTTCTTTTCGTGTTCACAATATTGGAGCTGTAGGACTGTATATGTAGCATCTGACATGTAGATAATTATACAAGACAATATGACAGTGAAAAGAGTATGTTACACACATAATGAAATGCGTATGAAATGGAACGACTCATGGACTTTATTTAGTAACAAGAACCCGTGTAACTTGGTATCCAAGCATGTATGCAGATTTGAAGGTGACTATGCATGGGAGCATATGAGCATGTACAAGAGTGTAGACACAGTTAATAGTTGTGTTGGAGTTGGTAAGTGTCTTTATGTATCAAGGAAGGATCCATGTTTCATGCCAAATAATACGAAGTCAAGTAGCCTTACATACCTCGTTGTATAACCTTGTTACTACCTCGAGACAACCTTAACTTTCTCCAAATACTTATCTACAACATAGTAGGTGATCAAAACTAGCATTAGCAAACAACAGATACACCTTAGAAGTCCAATCTCATAGAAAAACATCATACAGGCAGCAAGCGGACAATTATAAACCCTAGCGTATTCTTTCAACTGTTTCGCTTTTAATCATACTTTCCAGTACACATTTGCATGTACACATCATGTGCAGCCTATTCTAGGGACACAACAGTCTTACAACAACCACAAAGCACAACACATAACAATTCTACACAACCTATACATGGACAACATAACGTTACCTCCCTTCGCTATATTTCGATGTTGACAACTCCAAACCTATTCCAAATCTAACTAAACTGTTCCAGCAACATTTATACATTAAAACAAACTTGAACCCATCTCAATATAGTAACAAATCAGTCATTAAGGACGTGAGGCAATAGCCTTACATCCATCAGCCCACAAGTTCCAATCAACAGTACACTTAAGATAACACAATAAAACGCGTTTGTTAAATGAAACCAAAATCAGGGAAGCAAACTTAGGGTAATATTTATAACTCAAACCATGTTAAGAACATAAATTTCTCCTCATAATACAGCCTAAAAGCCATAGAGAAATCACTAAAACAAAAGGCAAGTGTGCAACAACCTTTTCAATACATGTTGTATCAATTTCCAGCACAACATACTAGCATATACTTCTTGTTTTTCATAAGAAAACCATACTAAACACATGTATAAACTTACTTACCACTTACTTCAAGGTGTATGGCTTATCCAAGAACCCTAGGACTTTTAGCTTCTTTACAAAGTTAAGAAAAGTTGAGAGGAAATAGAGAGAGCAATCTGATTTTGTGTGTTCAAGTAAAGAAATGAATTGTGGAGCTGCTTTTGAGCCCTTTATAAAGGGGCCTTTGGCCGACTTACTCTTGTGAGCTTGACCACATTATACCACATATTAATAAGCTGCTTATCCAGCAGCTTGGCCCTTACACTTGGGCCTAAATGGGACTCCAAGTTGATGGGCTTGGGCTGCCTATTTTCCAACTTTCTCTTCACTTAGTTTTGGGCCCAAATGGTTAAGTGTGTTGTGATGTATTTGGGCCCTTTTTATTATACTTCTTGGGATAAAAATAAAGTCCACTTATGATGCTAAAATATGGGCTAAAGTTACACCCTTAAGAAGGACTTCATTCATAATCAAACTTGGACAAGTTCGACGTCGAGTCTCGTCTCCCTTTAGCTAGCAAATTTAAGCTAAGCAAGTAGGTGTCTCACCTGCTAGCTTACTAGTCCTACAAGCACCTCAATTATCTTACTTTATTTAAGATCATAATCTCCTCAATTCGACACAAAACATGTATGCACTCGATCCTCTTAAGCATTAGACGAACATATAGCCCATTAACATGAGATTCAAGTACTTTTAAAAATTAGCGCTAATTTAACCAAACCATATCATGTTTCATTTGCATTGTACTAGTAGTGTATAGTGTGGGGTGTTACATCCTCCCCCTAGGAACATTTGTCCTCGAAGGTTAGCACAATTAGATTGCTTAACCAAGTTTAAACCTTTACTTACACAAACATTTGACAGCATATTAAGTGTTCAATCACACGTACCTATTAGTGTCCCAATTCTGTATGTTGGACTCCCTCTTTATCTTCGAATAAGTAAAGATATTTTTATTTTATCGCGACCTCGGCCTCCCATGTTATCTCTTTTGATTGCTGGTTTCTCCAAAGTACTTTTACTGAAGCTATTTCTTTATTCCTTAGCTTCTTAACTTGACAATCTAGAATAGCAATAGGTACCTCTTCATATGTGAGATCTTCTGTAACCTGTACATCCTCAATAGGAGTGATACGAGATTGATCACCTATGCATTTTCGAAGCATTGAGACATGAAAAACTGGATGAACCATTGAAAGATCTTGGGGTAGCTCTAGTTCATATGCAACCTGCCCGAACCTCTTAATAATCTTATATGGCCCTATGTAACGTGGGATCAGTTTTCCTTTCTTACCAAATCTCATAACCCCTTCATTGGAGACACCTTTAAAAATACCCAATCACCTACTGAGAATTCCAGCCCTCTCCTCCTAGCATCCATATACTATTTGTGACGACTCTAGGCTGTTTCTAGCCGTTGCTATATTACCTTAACCTTTTCCATGGCTTGTTGTATTAGATCTGGCCTAAGCAAGGTGGTTTCACCCACTTCAAACCATCCAATTGGCAACCTACATTTCCTCCCATACAAAGCTTTGTATAGTGCCATCTTGATACTCGCGTGGTAGCTATTGTTATAGGCAAACTCAATATGTGGCAAATGGTCCACCCAGCTACCTTTAAAGTCTAATGCATAAGCTCGCAACATATCTTCAAGTGTCTGAATGGTGCGTTCTGCTTGACCATCTGTTTGAGGGTGGAATGTTGTACTCAAATTCACTTGTGTCCCTAAACTCTTTTGGAAGGACTGCCAAAACTTTGTGGTGAATTGAGCTCCTCGGTTAGATATAATAGAGATTGGGACTCCGTGTAGCCTAACTATCTCTTTGAGGTATAGCTTGGCATACTCTTCAGCTGTATAATCACTCTTGACTGACAAGAAGTGTGCTGATTTTGTGAGTCTATCAACCATTACCCATATGGAGTCAAACTTTTGAAATGAGCGAGGCAAACCAATAACAAAATACATATTGATCATGTCCCACTTTCAGGTTGGAAGCTCTATACACTGCATATAACCTCCTGGCTTTTGGTGTTCTACCTTCACCTATTGGCAATTTGGACATTGAGCCACAAATTCTGCAAGGTCCTTTTTCATGCCTCCCCACCAAAATATACCCTTCAGGTCATGGTACATCTTAGTTGATCCTGGATGGATGGAATATCGGGAATGATGGGCTTCATCCATTATTCTCTTTCTTAATCTGTTAACATCAGGCACACATAATCTATTATGGCAGTATAATACTCCATTTTGTGCAAGGTCAAAGCCTTCTATTGTACCTTGAATCACCTTTTCCTTAAGCTATCGTAGAACAGGATCCTCGTGTTAGGTTGTGGAGCCTGATATTGTAACTATGTACTGTGCTTGGAAACATGTCCGACAAGCCCTGGAAGGCTCACGGTACTGTAGCAACGGTCAGAAAACTATAGCAACGGTCAGGGCACTGTAGCAAAGTCAGGGTACTATAGCAACGACTAGAAATGGCACTGTAGCAACGACTAGAAAGGGCACTGTAGCAACGGCTAGGGTCCTTAGGAAGTTGTATAAATAGAAGGGCCATTTCATTTGTTAGCCATCCAGAAATCTCCCATCCAGAAATGTCCCATCTAGAAATCCAACAATCTTACAAGCAAGTAAGAATTCTAAAGCATTCGCCAAGTAATCTCCATGTATAAATGTATTCGGTGTAATTGAAATTATCCGGATATCATTAATATATACCACGTTATCGCCGTGGAGTTTACCCACTGGGTTTTACCACGAAAATCTTTAGATCGTATTTCCTAAAAATTAGCGCCCATCGTTGGGCCGAAATCACTACGATCTGGATGTTGGTAAGAGACGTAAGGGGAAGAAAGGCTCTAAGAAGGTTGAGGAGGTGCCGATCGGACCATCACTAAGTGAGGCCATAACTCACTCACTTTCGACTGCGGAGTTGAGCGATGACGAATGAGGTGAAGACCTTGGCGACATCTCTCTCTACAAAGGATGGGTCGAGAGGGTGGATACTGCACGACGAGTAGTAGAGTTTTTAGGCCGCCGCTTGAATCAGTTTGATGGCAAGTTCTAGGCCTTGGAGGAATTCACCTTTGAGGAGAATGCGGACATCCAAAAAGGTTTGGACGATTGCCAGGAGGCGGAGCTCAAGTTGAGGGAGACCATCACTTCTTTGGAGTATCGGCTCGTTGAAGCACTAAGCCAGATGGAGGCCATGGACGCCACGATGAATGGCATGGCCGAGGCCATGGAGGCTATGAGTGCAAGGATGAGGGAACTTGAGGAAGGCGTGATGGACGAAGGATGCATCGGATTTGCTGGATCAAGGGAGGCCAGAATTGAGGCTTCCAGGCCACTTGTATTTAAAGTCGTTCGAGATGCGTAAGAGGTGGAGATCTACACGATAAGCATGTGGGAGCTGTTCAAGGCAGAGTTCAAGAAGACCTTCTACCCCAATAATGTTGTTCTACTTCATGGATGGATTGTAGGCTTGGGCCAGAACAGAATTGGAGCGTCGACAGGTGTCCACCTTTGACGAGGCCATCACGTAGGCAGAGGCTTTGACAGATGCTTGTTATGACAGGTGAAGCAGTGACCGAGGGGAAGACTCGGATGGTGATCATGACCAAGGTGGGGGAGATGGTGGCAGAGGCCGGGGATGGCAGCCATGACCTAAGCATCATGACACCGGCAGGCCTGATAATAGGAGGTCTAGATGACAAAGCGACAGAGAGGGCACGACGCAGCCCGAGAAAGTGCCCAAGTGCTGCCTATGCGGGGAGCCGTATAGTTACAGGCATTGCCCTGGATTGAAGAACCTTGGTGCTATACTGCAAAAGGAGCAGCAGGCACAGAAGGAGATGTACGATTCGGGAGAGGTATAAGGGCGCAGGTTCAGAGGGCAGGAATGATGGACCGACATGTGCGGAGTCACCCATGTGGCATTAGCACCAAAGATCTATGGTAATGTATTGTTTCAAAAGTCTTCCTGTTATGTGATGGTACAGGCGGCATGTCCAGTTCGATAATAACGATGGTACAAGATGATTTTGCCGGATCAGATGGTGTAACCTAGCGATGTGGAGGTCTATGGTAATGCCTTGTGTCAAAAGTCTTCCCGACAAGATGGTCGGTCGGTGTGTCCCGCAGGTTGTTCCGGCGGTACAAGATTGTGGCAGATCCGAAATGATAATCGTTGAAGGGGAGGTCACGAGATTATGTGGTCCGGGGTTAAGAGAATGCAAAGCAAGTGGGAGTTGAAGTTGAGTTGTAGAGGAGTTCGCCTAGCAATGTTGCCACTGAAACTCAAGAAACTCCAGAGATGATTGCTGAAGAACCTAAGGTAGAACAAGTAACACCAGAGCAGATGTTGAGGAGATCATGAAGAACCATCAGGGCACCAGATAGGTATTCAACTTTATTACATTATCTATTGTTGACTGATGAAGGAGAACCATAATCCTTTGATGAGGTCTTATAGGTGGAGGATTCAATCAAGTGGGAGCAAGCCATGGATAATGAAATGAGTTAAATTGAGAAGGTGTTGTCCTGATTCCGGATGAATGATGCTAAACCCAAGACTACTCCGTTGGCAAATGATATGGTTTGTACTAGACCTGATATAGCATATGCAGTGGGAGTTGTTAGCAGGTTCATGGCAAATTCAGGGGAAGAGCATTGGAAAGCTGTGAAGTGGCTTCTGAGATTCTTGAAAGGTACATCCAATAATTCACTTTGTTATGGTAATGGCAAGGTAATCCTACGGGGTTTTGTGGATGCTGATCTGAGTGGAGATGTGGATTCGGGCAAGAGCACATCCGGGTACATCTACACTAATGATGGAACCGTGGTTAGCTGGATGTCTAAGCTTCAGAAGTGTATTGCCCTTTCGTCGACTGAGGCTGAGTACACAGCAATAGCTGAAGCTGGGAAAGAGATGGTATGGTTGGTGGATTATCTGGAAGAACTAGGCAGGAAGCAGTGCAAGAAAATTCCTTATACAGATAGTCAGAGTACCATACAACTGGTGAAGAATCCAGTGTATCATTCGAAGACGAAGCACATCCGGAGATGGTACCATTTCACTCGGAGGTCAGTAGAAGATGGTGACATGTGTTTGAGTACGGTGCAAAGAATCCAGCAGACATGTTGACCAAGTATGTTGGTGTTGAAAAACTGAGATTGTGCAAAACCTCGATTGGTCTTCTATAGGTTGTACAGAAGAAAGTGTTGCGATGGGGTGAAGATATTGCTTTGGAGGCTGAGTAGATCAGTCTTCAAGTGGGAGAATTGTTAGGTTGTGGAGCCTGATATTGTGTCTATGTACTGTGCTCAGAAACGTGTTCGACGAGCCCCGGAAGGCTAAGGGTACTGTAGCAATGGTCAGAACACTGTTGCAATGGTCAGAACACTGTAGCAACGGTCAGGGCACTGTAGCAAAGTCAGGGTATTGTAGCAACAACTAGAAATGGCACTATAGCAATAGCTAGAAAGGGCACTGTAGCAATGGCTAGGGTCCTTACGAAGTTGTATAAATAGAAGGGACATTTCAATTGTTAGCCATCCAGAAATCCAACAATCTTATAAGCAAGTAAGAATTGTAAAGCATTCCCCAAGTAATCTCCGTGTATAAATGTATTCGGTGTAATTGAAAATATTCGAATATCATTAATATATACAACCCTATTGCTATGGAGTTTAGCCATTGGGCATTACCACAAAAATCTTCAGATCGTATTTCCTAACACCTCGAACTTTTTTTCTTTCACCTCTATTACTAATGAAGACTCCGCAACATTATGAACAATAACCCCTTCCCTTGGAGCTTCAAGAAGGCGAACTCCCAAACTGGCTAACTGATGTAGACCCTTAGCCATTCCTTGACTTATCATAGCTTGATCACCAGTGTTCATGATTGCCTTACGACTCAGAGCATCAGCTACCACATTTGCCTTCCCCGGATGATACAGTATATCAATATCGCAATCCTTTATTAGCTCTAGCCATCTCAGCTGTCTTAAGTTTAGGTCTTTCTACTTAAAGATGTATTGAAGGCTCTTATGATCAGTATATATGTCAACGTGAATCCCATACAAATAGTGGCTCCATATTTTTAAAGCAAATACAACCATTACTAGCTCAAGATCATGTGTTGGATAGTTTCTCTCATGTGGTCATAGTTGTCTAGAGGCGTTAGCAGTTACCCTACCATGCTGTGTCTGTACACACCCTAAGCCAACTCCTTAAGCATCGCAATACACTGCATACCCCTCAGTTCCTTCTGAGAGTACTAGCACAGGTGTAGAAGTTAGCTTATTTTTCAGCTCCTGGAAGCTACTTTCACACGCATCATTCTATTGGAATGTGGTTGCCTTATGTGTCAGCTTTGTTAGGGGTGCAGAAATAGAAGAAAAACCTTCAACAAAACTCCTGTAATAACCTGTCAAACCTAGGAAGCTCCGAACTTCCATGGGTGTTGTTGGTCTTGGCCAATCTTTCACAGCCTCTATCTTTCGTGAATCACCCTTATCCCCCCATCAGACACAATATGACCCAAGAATGCCACTAATGTTAGACAAAATTCACATTTAGAAAACTTGGCGTACAACTGTCGATCACGAAGAACCTATAACACCTGTTGCAAGTGATCTACGTGGTGCTCTTCTGATATTGAATATACTAAAATGTCATCTATGAATACTATCACGAACACATCCAAGAATGGCTTGAATACCCTGCTCATCAGATCCATAAAAATCGCTGGTGCATTTGTTAGCCCAAACGACATAACAAGAAATTCAAAGTGACCATAGCGTGTTCTGAAAGCTATCTTGGGCATATCTTGTTCCTTCACCCTCACTTGGTGATAACCTGATCTCAAATCAATTTTTGAAAAGCATTTGGCACCCTATAACTGATCAAATAAATCATCAATCCTGGGGAGGGGGTATTTATTCTTAATGCTCACCCTATTCAATTGTCGATAGTAGATAAACATTCTCAAGGTTCCATCCTTTTTGCGTACAAATAATACTGGTGCACCCTAGGGGGGCACACTAGGTCTTATGAAACCCTGATCCAATAAGTCTTTTAGCTGCTCTTTTAATTCCTGCAATTCTGCTGGGGCCATTCTATATAGAGGGATAGAAATCGATTGAGTGCCTGGAAGTAAGTCAATACCAGAATCTATTTCTCTTTCCAGAGGTAAGCCTGGGAGTTCTTCAGGGAACACATCGACAAATTCATTCACCACGGGAACTGACTGAAGAGTTGGTTATTCTGCCTCCATATCCCTCACTCTAACTAGATGACATATATACCCCTTAGATATCATCTTTCTGGCCTTAAAATAAGAGATAAACTTTCCCTTTGGTGCCCCAACATTGCCTTCCCACTCAAGAATTGCCTCATTTGGAAAGTGGAAGTACACTCTCTTAGTTCAGCAATCCACAGTGGCATAGTAAGAAGCTAACCAATCCATACCCGTTATAACATTAAATTCCACCATTTCTAGCTCAATAAGGTCATCCAATGTGTCACGGTTACAAACAGTTACTGCACAGTCATAATAAACCCATCTAGCAATAATAGATTCACCGGTTGGTGTAGACACTTCAAATGGTTTGTTCAATAGTTTGGGTGTTCTCTTAAGCTTCCCAGCAACTAGTGGAGTAATGTATGATAGTGTAGAACCAGGGTCAATTAATTCATATATATTATGTGAAAAGATGGATAATGTACCTGTGACCACATTAGGTAAAGCTTCCAAATTCTGCCGACTCCCCAGTGCATAAGTGCGATTCTGGACTCCGCTAGAGCTAGCTGTCCCTCTCATACCTCTACCACGACCCATAGGTGCTTGCTGACCCCTACCTGGTGTAGGAACTGATGACGATGATGCAACAACTGACCCAGTAGGTTGTGTCATACCACCATACGTCTCCTCGGGCAATCCCTCATCATGTGCCCTGGCATACCACACCAATAGCAAACATCTGTCCCAACATGATATATACCCAGATGACTCCTTCCACAATGTTTACAAGGCTACCTGGGAGTCATTGGTTGGCTGGCCGAATAACCCATTGTCCGGGCACCTTGCCCTTCACCTTGTAGGCCAAACTGATTACTTCGAGACCATTGAAATTGCGGTCGAGCACCGACTATAGAGTAGGAGGATGACGGCCTAGGCGTTCTATTAGAAAACCGAGGCCTAATCTCACCTTGTGGTGGTGTAAACTGCCCTGTAGATCTGGCTCTTTTGGCCTGCCCCATCTCCGACTCTTGTGTCTTTCTCCTCTGCCTCTGATCCTCCAATTTCTGTGCAAAAGCCTGCATTCTTGCTATGTCCATATCTTTGTTCAAGGAA
>JAPFFP010056885.1:0-28277 GCA_026153255.1 Solanum medicagineum | reverse complement strand
TATATTGAGAAATTTACTGCACAGTGATTTTAGTTCATGAAAGTATGGTTGTTTTAGCATGTTTTGAGCTCTAAATCATGGATCTAATATTGGATTTGATATGGGATTTTGATGTGAATATCTTGAGGGTGATGCAAGGTGTTGCTTGATGGTTTTACAATAGATTTTCTTGCATGATTTCATATCTGAATTGCATCGTCTTTTACCCCCATTACATACCCCCAAGGTGTTTGATAAAATGTCCGGTTATGGTTTCTTGAGGAAATGAAGGCACAAAGCATGAGATATGATATGAATGATGTTATGATGATGAAAAGAGATTATGCATATGATATAATTGACTATATAATGATGAAATGAGATTATGCATATGATGAACCCTATATAAAGTGTTGCATTAGACTATGCTCGATCCGGGGGGACAAGAACCCGGGTAACCGAGGGAAGGGTTCTTACTTCTCCACCTAGTGATGGGGCGGCATCATCACTAACCAAGATGGGGTTTTATACTCATCAACCGAGATGGGGGTTTGTACTCATCCACCTAGGTGATGGGGCGGCATTATCACCAACCGAGATGAGGGTTCGAACTCATCCACCTAAGTGATGGGGCGGCATCATCAGTAACCCCAAGGGGTTTATACCTTGGAAATCTAGCTTGGTCTCTTCTACACATAATATTCTATATTAGAATGGATTAGTTAAGCATATTTTACTTACGCATTGATCATACGTGTCATATTGCTATATTATGCCTATTGCCTATCGTTATGCATTTTGGATTATGATGCTTATCTCTTGTTGCATTGTATCCTACATACTTAGTATATTCAAATGTACTAATGCGTACACTTGCCTACATAATATCATCATGTAAGGACGGGAGCTCCTATTGATTCTTCTTGTGGCTAGATGGATTGTTCAAGTTAGCCTTTGGTGAGTCCTCCATTCCAGGGACAAGGACTATTCTCTCACATTATGTGTTAAGATTCTCTTTACTTTATCATATAGTTATGACTATGAGGGTGAGCGCAGTTGTATGTCTAGGCCCCCACCATTATCTATGTAGTAGAGGTGCTGTTGGACAAAGCTATGCATTTATGCTATGTGTTGATTCTATTATCTCTTAACTCTATGTTACGACAAGTTCTCAATTAGTCCCTTTAGACCTTAATTCCATTTTTCAAATGTCATTTAATTGTTTCCACGACCAAGGATGGGCAATGATATCCTATGAGAATTGTTTGGGGTTCCTTTGGGTTCTCCAATCGCCGATCACGTCCAGGCCATATGTTTGGATCATGCCATTTTGGCTATCATGGGTGTGAGATCTGAAGATAAGGCAGGGTTGGTAGCCTACCAACTCAAAGGGGTAGCATAAATATGGTACAATCAATGGAAGGAGGAGAAAGGGGTTAACAATGTGGTGCTTTGGGAGGAGTTCAAGGTAGATTTTCTTAATCAGTTCTTCTCTCTTGAGCTTAGGGAATCCAAATTGATGGAATTTATGAATTTGAGACTAGGGTCTATGAGTGTGAGGGAGTATGTCCTAAAGATCAACCAACTCTCAAAGTATGCCCCACAATTGGTTGCCAACTCAAGGTGTAGGATGAATAAGCTTGTGATGGGTGTTTCTGATTTGGTAAGTGAAGAATGTCGGTCCTTTTTTTTTTTGTTAGTGACATGGATTTGTCCCGTTTGATGACCTATGCCAAACAAATGGAAAGGAAAAGTTGATAAAGAGGAGGAGTCATGAGGCCAAGAGGGCCTGTTTTGATGGTAAATTGCAAAGTCGAAAGGGTGGCAAATTGGATCAAGTACAAGGGTCTTCTCATGCATTTCATAAGAGAGTTGCCAATGATTTCACAAGGGCCCAAGGTATTGGGGTGTGGTTCCTAATGATGGATGTCCAAAATGTGATATGGATCATAGTGTCCCGTGTTTGAGGGATACTAATGCTTGTTATGGTTGCGGGGAAGTTGGGCATAAGGTGGTGGATTGCCCTCGAAATCACAGCAAGGGTAAGGAAGTTCATCCACAAGGTGCTAATGCGGTTCCTTTGGGGAGAGGTGGTCAACAAGGTGGTGGCCGAAGGCACAACCAGTTTTATTCTTTGCATGGGAGGCAAAGGGTTGATGTGGTGCCCGATGGCATCACCGGTATGTTGAAAATCTTTGACTTTGATGTGTATGCATTGATTTATCCAGGTACCACTCTTTCTTTTCGTACCCTTGTTGCCAAATATTCCATGATAAGCCCGAATTGTTGTGTGAGTCATATGAGGTGTCTACTCCTGTTGCTGCATCTATTCTTGCTAAAACGGTTTATAGGAATTGTTCCATTTGCATCTTGCATAAAATATTACCTTGTGATCTTGTTGAGGTAGATATGGTTGATTTTGATGTCATTCTTGGGATGGATTGGTTGCATACATACTATGCCTCTATTGATCATAGAACCCGCGGGGTCAAATTCCAATTCTCAAATAAACCCATTCTGGAGTGGCAAAGTCATGATGTGGTAGTCAATGGGAGATTCATCTCTTGCATTAAAGCCCGTAAGTTGATCTCTAAGGGGTGTCTTTATCATCTTGTGAGGGTTAGGGATGTGGAATCCAAAGTCCTTCTCATAGAGTCAGCTTCGGTTGTAAATGAGTTTCTTGATATCTTTCCAAATGACCTTCCTGGTGTTCCTCCCGAAAGAAAAATAGATTTTGGTATAGACCTCCTCCCCGATATTCAAGCCATCTCTATTCCCCCTTACTGTATGGCCCCGACAGAGCTAAAGGAGTTGAAGGAGCAATTGACGATTTTATTAGGCCTAGCCAATCACCTTGGGGTGCACCGGTGTTGTTTATGAAGAAGAAGGATGAGTCTCTTAGAATGTGTATTAACTACTGGTAACTTAATAGGTTCACCATCAAGAATAGACATCCTCTTCCAAGAATTGATGATTTGTTTGACCAATTACAAAGGGCTAGCCATTTCCCTAAGATTGATCTTCGGATCGGGTATCATCAAGTGAATGTGAGGGAGTGTGATATTCCCAAGACGGCCTTCTGGATTAGGTTTGGGCGTTATAAGTTTGTAGTGATGTCCTTTGGGTTGACCAATGCACCGGCTATCTTCATGGATATTATGAATGGGGTCCTTAGATCCTACCTTGATTTGTTTGTTGTGGTCTTCATTGATGATATTTTGATTTATTCTCATAGTCAGGAGGAGCATGTGGCTCATTTGAGGGTAGTGTTGTAAAGACTGAGAGAAGAGAAGTTGTATGCTAAATATGAGAAGTGTGAATTTTGGTAAAAAGATGTTGCCTTTCTAGGTCACGTGGTATCGGGGGATGGTATTAAGGTGGATCCTAAAAAGGTGGATGTGATTAGAAATTGGCCTAGACCATTGACCCCGTCGGATGTTAGGAGCTTCTTGGGGTTAGCGGGTTACTATCGGAGGTTTCTGAATGGGTTCTGTTCTATTGCTTCTCCTATGACCAAGTTGACTCAAAAGAAACCAAATTTGTGTGGACCGTTGAGTGTGAAAAGAGCTTCCAAACCTTGAAAGATAAGCTTGTGTCTGCTCCAATATTGTCACTACCGGAAGGGCTAGGGGGGTTTATTGTGTATTGTGATGCTTCTATTGTTGGTTTGGGTTGTGTTCTAAGCAAAATGGTAAGTTCATAGCCTATGTTTCTAGGCAACTCAAAGTGCATGAAAATAACCACCCTACCCATGATCTTGAACTAGCCGCCATGGTATTTGCATTAAAGATATGGTGTCATTATTTGTATGGGGCGCATGTTGATGTGTTCACCATTTATAAGAGTCCCCAATATGTCTTCACTCGAAAAGATCTCAACTTGAGGCTAAAAAGGTGGTTAGAAATTCTTAAGGACTATGACAAAAGTGTGTACTATCATCCCGGTAGGGCTAATGTTATGGCGGATGTTTTGAGTAGGGTGTCAATGGGCAGCCTAGCTCATGTTGGTGATGGTGACAAAGGGGTGGCTCGGGAGGTCCACCGGTTGGCTAGAATGGGGGTTAGGTTGGAAGAGGTTGATAATGGGGGTGTTGTTGTTGATGATGGTTCTAAAAGTTCATTGGTTGATGAGGTGAAAGCTAAGCAAGATCTTGACCCTACTTTGTTGGAATTGAAGGAATTGGTAAAAGATGGTAAGATAGAGGTTTTCTCCCAAGGGGTTGATGGTAAGCTTAGGTACCCAGGTAGGTTGTGTACCTTGTGTTGATGGCTTGAGGGAAATGTTCCTTGATGAGGCTCATGGTTCTTCCTATTTTATTCACCCTGATTCTACCAAGATATATAGGGATTTGAGGGATGTATTTTGGTGCGGAGCTATGAAGATAGACATTGCCAAATTTGTTTCTGGTTGTCATAGTTGCCAATAAGTCAAAGTCGAATATCAATGACTAACCGCAGACATAGAGATTCCTACTTGGAAGTAGGAGGAGATTAATATGGATTTCGTGGTTAGGTTTCCAAAGACTAGAAAGGGTTTTGAGTTCATTTCGGTTGTAATTGATAGGAGGACAAAATCATCTGACCTTTTACCTGTTAAGACTACATATGAGGCTGAAGATTATGCTAAATTGTACATTGATGAGTTGGTGAGATTGCATGGCGTGCCTTTGTCTATCATGTCGGATTGTGGTGCTCAATTTACTTCACACTTTTGGAGGTCTTTCCAAAGAGGTCTTGGTACAAGAGTTAAACTTAGTATGGCCTTCAACCCTCAAACAGATGGCTAAGCCGAAAGAACCATCAAAACTCTTGAGGACACTCTTAGGGCTTGTGTGTTGGAGTTTAGGGGTAGTTGGGATGATCATCTCCCGTTGATTGAGTTCGCTTATAAGAACAGCTATCATTCAAGCATTGGTATGGATCTTTTTGAAGCCATCCATGGTAGACATTGTAGATCACTGGTTGGATGCTTTAAGGTTGGAGAGATGGCCTTGTTGGGACTTCATCCTGTTATGGAGGCTCTTGATAAGGTTCGGATGACTATAGAAAGGTTGAAGACGGCCCAAAGTCGCCAAAAGTCCAATGCCGATGTGAGGAGAAAGGATCTTGAATTCAAAGTTGGTGATTAGGTTTATTTGAAGGTTTCACTCATGAAGGGTGTGGTTCATTGTGGTAAGAAGGGTAAGCTAAGCCATAGATATGTGGGTCCTTATAGGGTGATAATAAGTATTTGTAAGGTGGCCTACGAGTTGGAATTGCCTAGTGAAATGGAATTGGTTCATCCGATTTTCCATATGTCTATGTTCAGGAAGTGCGTGGGTGATCCTAATGCTATTGTGCCTCATGATGTTGTGGGAGTAGTTGAAGATAACTTGACATATGAAGAAGTTCTAGTAGAAATCTTGGATAAACAAGTGAAGAGATTGAGGAACAAGGATGTTGCTTCCACTAAGGTCCTTTGAAGGAATCAACAACTCTAAAGAGCTACATGGGAGGCCGAAGCGAACATGCGAAACTGATATCTTTATATATTCCATCTTATATAAGCCTAAGGTACTAATTCTAAGTATTCTTTGTGATTTCAGGTCTCATGTTCTAGTCCCTATGTCATTTGCATGTATTCATGTGTATAGTGTCAAGGTTCATGGTGATTTTACACTTATGTTGAGATTTTGAAAATGATATCCTGAGTGTGTTGATGCATTCTCGTTGGCGATGTTCTCTTTATGAATACTATTCTCATATACATTAATTTGACATTCGGGGATGAATGTTCCCAAGGGGGAGATATTGAAACGACCCCAAAAAGTGCCCAACAATATGTCTCGGAAGTGCCTGGAATCGTAATTTACATATATCTAAAATCCATGCGTGATATCAAAAATCTGACTTTATATACTTGTTCAGGGGGTCAAAATAAGTGGGAAATGTGTCAAACCTTGATTTAAGAGCAACTATAAGAAAACTTAAAAATCACAAAAATGCGATTTCCAAAGACGATCTGCGCCCCTGGCACGACGCGTCAAGGGTGCACTACTGTGTATTTTTGTGCACTATTTTTCTATCTCCATCCAAGGCTTTTGGGACTTTGGCCTAAGTTTTTCCATGTGTGAAAATACCTATACTTAGCCTTATTTCACCCTCATATCATTCAAGACATTCTCAAATACTCTCTCAAACACAGACAATATTTCATCTCCAAATTTCAAGTCCCAAAACTCATCCGGATCTTAAGGTTCTCATTCAAGCTTCAAGTCTCTATCCTCAATCTTCTTCAGGGATTCTCCAAAGTCAAGGTATGTGGGTTTCTTTCATGGGTTCCTTTCACCCATGATGCCCAAGCATTCTTTTACCTAAAATTGCATGATTTAAGGTTGGTTTACTCATGGGTCTTATCTATTATGAATTTCACTGCACACTATGTTGGGGTTTTATGAAGTTTTGATTCTTTTAGCATGTTTTGAGCTATGAATCTAAGATCTAATGTGAGATTTGATGAAGGTTTTTGATGTATATTGTTTGAGGATGTTACCAAGTATCTATTGATGGTTTTACATTGAATTTTCTAGCATAAATCCACTCTTGAATTGTATGGTTTGACACTAGCACTACACACCAGTCAAGTGTTTGAATGACCATATGATGATGAAAGAAATGTATATATATGATATTATCTCTATAGTTTTGGGAATTGACCAAGCCTCACCGAGAGGTTGTAGGCTCGGGTAACCTTATTTAGCGGTCTGTACCTCGATTGCAGAGCTCGGGAGGTGGTAGGCCCGTGAAACCATGTCGAGAGTTTTGTACCTTGATAACCATGTTGTGGGGTTTGTACCTCATAAACCATGTTGGGGGGTTTGTACCTCATCAACCAATAGAGGGTTTTGTACCTCATTCGCCTCTTCAAGGGAGTGGTAGGCCTTGGATATTCACTAATAATGGCCACTCCTTACATATGTATTATGTTATTTATAAGCATGGTTTACTACAAGCATCTTTCATGCATGCCATATTGTTATATGCTAGAACCCCATTTGAGCATCCTCCTCCTTGTGGCTAGTATGATTTCTCTCAAGCTTGTTGGTGAGTCCTCCATTAGATAGATGATGTTTAGGACCTCATGCTATGTTCTAAGACTATCTTTTATGTATGTATTGACTATGAGGGTAAGCCCGGTTGCTTATCTTGGCCCCCGCTAAGTTCTATGGTTAGAGGTGTTGTTGTACATATTATGTATAATGCTATGAGCTTTGACTCTTTCTCTCTTGACTCTAGATGTTTATGATATGAAATTGTCCCTTAGGCCAGTTTATCCTTATTTACATACTCTTATTGTATCTTATTGCTTCCGCGACCAAGCATGTGTAATGATATGTTAAAAGGCTTGATTGGGTCCCTTCGGATTTCCTATGCACCGTGTCACATGTAGGCCCTAGGATTGAGTCATGACAACTACCACACCGATGGGTATGTATCTTGACTACCTCGTCAGGGGGTGACATGCCTGTACTACCATGTTGAGGGGTAGGTACCTCAATCACCTTCCAAGGAGTAACATGCCTTGGATTCCGAGTAACAGTTTCTTGGTCTATGATTATGGTCTTCTACCACACATGTATTACGATCCACAAGTTATATGATTTACAAGCATGTTTTACTTCAAGCATTGATCATGCATGTCATATTGATATTATACTCATCCATTGCTTATGATTATGCATTTTGACTATATTGACTTATGTCTTGTTGCATTGCATCCTACATGCTTAATGCATTCAAACGTACTAACGCATACTCTATGACTACATGATGTTACCATGTAGGAACTGGAGCACGTCACGATCATCCTCCCCGTGGCTAGTTTGGTATCTTGAAGATAAGCTTTTGGTGTGTCCTAAAGTTTGGGGACACTAGCTATGCTACTCTTGCTTTTGTTATCTCTTTATGTTGAACATTTGATACTATGAGCGTGAGCCCAGAAAGTGTTTTTCCCCCCGCCCAATCTATGTTAGAGGAGTTTTTGGAAAAATTGATGTAACTTTGTTATGATCTTGACTTTTGAATGTTTTTATGATTATCCAAGTGAAACGACCCCAAAAAGTGTTCAAAATGTGCCTCGGAAGTGCCCAAGATTATAATTTTTATGTATCTCAAAATCCATGTGTGATATTGAAAATCCAACTTTATATTCTTGATCAAGGGGAACAATTGAGTGGAAGGTGGTCTAACCCCAATTATAGAGCAACCGTATCAAAATTTGAAAATTGGAAAATGAGATTTCCAAAGAGGTTTTGGCGCATCTGTGTATATTTGTACCAATTTTTTTAACTCAGTCCAAGGCTTTTGCATCTTCAGCCTAAATCTTTCCATGTATGAAAATACCTAAACTTGGCCATATTTCACCTTCATATCATACAATATATTCCCCAATACTCTCTCAAACACTTACACAAGTATTTCACACCAAATTCAAGTGCCAAATCTCATTCCGGATCTTAAGGAAATCACTCAAGCTTCAAGTCTCCATTCCAATCTTCATCAAGGAATTTTCCATTGCTAAGTTATGTGGGTTTCAACCATTGGATCCTTTCACCCATGGTGCAAAAATTTCCTTTTACCTTAATTACATGTTTCTAAGTTGATTTTACTTATGGGTCTTCTATTATGAATTTGACTATGAACTATGTCGGAGTTTTGTAATAGTGTAATCACTTATTCATGTTTTGAGCCATGAATCTAAAATCTATGATGAGTTTTGATGAGGGGTTTCAATGTATTTTACAAGGTGGTATTACTAAGTTTTGGTGGGTTGATTTACTTCAAGATTTCTTGCATGATTTCACTCTTTAATTGCATGGTTTTAAACTAGCATTACACACCCATCAAGTGTTTGATAAAATGTCTGGTTTACGGTTTGTCACGACCCAAAATAGGGCCTAGGCATGACACGGCGAATGGGGAGCTCGAAGGGTCCCCAAACAAGCCTCATTACACGTCCTTGGTCGCGGAAGCAATATAAAAACAATATAAGAAACATGAACAAGGGGATTGGGACTAAGGGAAAGAGAACAAGAGAAAGTTTAATACTTGAACAACATAGATTAGTCAAAGCTACATAACTTGTCCAACAACACCTCTAACCATAGATACTTAGTGGGGCCCAAGACAAGGTAACTGGGCTCACTCTCATAATCAAAAGGAATATAAAGTGAAGTGTCTCAATACAAGATAATAGAACATGGACCAAAGTCCTCGAAATGGAGGAATCACCAACAAGCTTGAGTAGCCCCGAACTACCCACGTGGAGGAGGAGGACGATCAACTTGGGCACCGGTTCCTACATGGTGATATCATGTAGGCAAGAGTATACATTAGTACGTTTGAATATACTAAGTATGTGGGATGCAATGCAACAATAAGTAGGCATCAAAATCAAAATTCACAAAATTAAGCAATAGACATAACATAAAATATGTCATGTATGATCAATGCTTATCTAAAACATGCCTAAGTAACTTATGCTTATAAAGGATATCATATGTGAAGAAGAGACCAAGCTACTTGTTCAAGGTATTGTGTGGTGTAAACCCCTCACATTGTTGATGGTAATCACACCTTACCAACACGGTGACGAAGTATAAACCTCTCGCAGGGTTGATGAATATAAACCCCCAACATGGTTACCTGAGCTCTTGTCCCCACAGATTAGGTATGGTCTAATGCAACTCTTTATATAATATTTATCATTTGCTCTAGTGCAACACTTCATAGGGAAATAATCTTATACATAAGCTCATTCCATCATCATAACATCATTCATATTATATCTCATGCTTCGAACATTCAACTACTTAAAAAATCATATCCGGACATTTCATCAAACACTTGGGGAAGGGTGTAATAGGGGTAAAAGACCATGCAATTTAGAGATGAAATCATTCAATAAAATCATTGATAAAACCATCAATCAACACCTTTCAACACCCCCAAGACTATCACATTAAAACCCCTCATCAAATCCAAAATTAGATCCAAGATTTAGAGCTCAAAACATGCTAAAACAAGCATACTTTCATGAACTAAAATCATTGTGTAGTAAATTTTTAAATATACAAGACCCACATGTAAAATAAACTTTAAATCATGTAATATTAGCAAAAAGGAAGCTTAGGTACAATGGGTGAAAGGACCCAATAGTTCAACACCACATACCTTGACTTTGAACAGCCCTTGAAGAAGATTGGAAATGCAGACTTGAAGCTTGAGTGAGATCCTTGATGAAATCCTTAAGATTGGTGTTGAGTTTTGGGACTTGAATCTTGAGAGAAATATTAGTCTAAGTGTTTGAGTGAGTATTGGGGAATGTTTAGGACAATATTAGGGTGAAATAAGGCTAAGTTTAGGCATTTTCACGTATCGAAGGATCTAGGCCCAAGACACAAAGCCTTGGACCCGAAACAGAAATTTGGCCAAATTAACACTAGGGCACGTCGCGCCTCAGTCGAAAATCTTCACTGTTTTTAAGCACGCTTGAAAATTCGTAATTCGCAACGGTTGCTTTAAAATCAGGCTTAGACCCTTTTTAACGTAATTTGGACCCCCTGAACGAGAATGTGAAGTTGGATTTTCAAACTAACAAATGGATTTTTTAGATAAATGGAAATTAAAATTCCGGGCATTTCGAGGCACATTTTTGGGCAATTTTTGGGGTCGTTACAGGGTTCTTGAGCTACTGATGATCCATTGCATGTCTTATGACTTGTATGAATTAATAATGATGAATGGATGGTATATATGTGTTGATTTCATGAAAAGTATCTATAGTGTTACAAGTTGACCACACTTAGTTGAGGGGGTGCTGGACCTCAATCACCATGGATGGCGGGTGCCTCTATTAACCAATTGAGGGGTTGTTACCTCAATCACCATGGATGGAGGGGTGAGACCACCATCAACCAATTGAAGGGTTGATACCTCAATCATCATGGATCGCGGGGTGAGACCACAATCAACCAATTGAGGGCTGATGTCTCAATCGCCTCCCCAAGGGGGTGGTAGGCCTTGGACATGATAGTCTCTTACTAAACATGTAATAAATTCTATATAAGCATATTTTACTTCAAGCATCACTCATGCATGCCATATGTTATATGCTCATATATTGCCTAATTATGCAATTTGATTATGTTGACTATCTCTTGTTGCATTGCATCCTACATACTTTGTACATTCAAATGTACTAATGCATACTCTATGCTACAAGATATTACCATATAAGAATCTAAGCACCTCATGATCATCCTCATCCTCATCCTCCCCGTGGCTAATACTACCCTCACAAAGCAAGTTTGGTGAGTCCTCAACTCCGGGGACTATATCTCTTATTCTTATGTTAGGTAAAGACTATCATTATTTATTTGTATGCTTTGACTATGAGAGTGAGCCCAGAAGGTTGTCTTGGCCCCCGCTGAATTCTAAGTGTAGAGGTGTTGTTGGACAAGTTATGCAATGGTGCTGTGAACTTGGACTCTCTTGACTCTCATATGTTTTAATGCTATGAAAGACTTCCATTAGTCCCTTATTTATATTCTTTTATTGTTGTTTAATTGCTTTCGTAACCAAGGATGTGTAATGATATGTTGAGAGGCTTGATTGGGGTCCCTTCAGGTTCCCCATTCACCGTGTCACTATAGGCCCCAGGCTTGGGTTGTGACAAACTTGGTATCAGAGCACTAGGTTGTTAATGGTCCTAGGCATCCAACACACCCCATTGATAAGAGTTTTATTCATGGTTGTGTTGTGGACCACAACTATGAGTAAGAGTCTACGAGACGTTCTAGGAAATGTTTCTCTTCTTCTTACTCTATGTCATGCTATAGAAGTTAAGGTAAGTTTTTCCCTCTAATGATTGTTCTATGCTATGCTAGATCATGCCTAACACACGAGGAAAAAGAGCCCGCACACCCAAGGAACAACTGGCTCATGGTGAGCTTCAGGATGCTCTCACTTTGCTAGCTCAAGTCATGGCTAATCAAGTCAACCAAGGGGCACAAGCCCCTTATGCTCCTACTCCGGCATCTAGGGAAAGGGATTTCATGTGGATGAACCCACCGGAGTTCAATGGGTCTAAGGTGGATGAGGACCCTCAAGAACTTATTGATGAGGTATACAAAGTGTTGCCTATCTTGGGTGTGAGGTCAGAAGAGAAGGCGGAGGTTTTCTCCCAAGGGGGATATGGTGCCCTTAGGTACTAAGGTAGGTTGTGTGTGCCTTCTATGGATGGCTTGAGAAAGAGGATTGTTGATGAGGCTCATAATTCTTCTTATTTTATTCACCCCTGTTCTACCAAGATGTATAGAGATTTGAGGGATGTGTTTTGGTGGGGACGCATGAAGAAAGACATTGCCAAATTTGTATCCTGTTGTCATAGTTGTCAACAAATCAAAGCCAAACACCAAAGGCCGGGTGGCTAACCCAAGATATAGAGATTCCGACATGGAAGTGGGAGGAAAATTAACATGGATTTTGTGGTTGGGTTTCCTAGACTAGAAAGGGTTTTGAATCTATTTGGGTTGTGATTGATAGAATTACAAAGTCGGCTCATTTCTTACCAGTTAAGACTACTTATGGGGTCGAAGATTATGCTAGGTTGTAAATTCTTATGTTGGTTACATTGCATGGGGTTCCCTTGTCAATCATATCAGAACGTGGTTCTCAATTCATTTCACACTTTTGGAGGTCCTTCTAAAGAGGTCTTTGTACTAAGGTTAAGCTCAATACATCTTTTCACCAACGGATGGCCAAGCCGAAAGAACTATCCAAACTCTTGAGGATATGCTTAGAGCTTATGTATTGGAGTTTAAAGGTAGTTGGGATGATCATCTTCCATTGATTGAGTTTGCTTACAGCAATAGCTATCATTCTAGCTTTGGTATGGCTCCTTTTAAGGCCCTCTATGGTAGACGTTGTAGGTCCCTGGATGGATGGTTTAAGGTAGGGGAAATGGCTTTGTTGGGTCTGGATATGGTTATGGAGGCTATGGAGAAGGTAAAGTTAATAAGGAAAAGGATAATAACAGTCCAAAGTCATCAAAAGTCCTATGTCGAGGTGAGGAGAAGGGAGGCTGAATTTAAAGTTGGTGATTGGGGCTATTTGAAGGTCTCGCTCATAAAGGTTGTGGTCCATTTTGGTAAAAAGGGTAATCGAGTCTAAGATATGTGGGTCCTTATAGGTTGTTGAGGAAGATTGATAAGGTGGGCTATGAGTTGGAGTTGCCTAGTGAAATGGAATTGGTTCATCCGGTCTTTTATGTGTCCATGTTGAGGAAATGTGTGGGTGATCCGAATGTTATTGTCCCATTGGATGTTGTAGGTGTTGTTAAAGATAACTTGACTTATGAAAAAGTTCTAGTAGAGAAATTTGACAGACAAATGAGAAGGTTGAGGAACAAGGATGTGGCTTCCGTTAAGGTCTTCTAAAGGAATTAACAAGTCGAAGTGCTACATGGGAGGCCGAAGCAGATATGCAAAAGAGATATACCTATCTCTTCCATTCTATTCTAGCCTAAGGTACTAATTCCAAGTCTTTTATGTGATTTCATGTCTCATGCATCATCCCTATATGTCATTTGCATGCATTCATATTTATGTTGACAAGTTTAGGGTGATATTAACACTTATGTTGAGATTCTTGAAATGCTATTTAAGTGCATTATTGCATTCTTGTTGGGGTTGATTTCTCCTTTATTAGTGTTCTTATATACATTTCTTTGACATTCGGGGACGAATGTTACCAAGGGGGTAGATATTGAATGAACCCCAAAAAGTACCCGAAAATGTGCATTGGAAGTGCCTGAAATCGTAATTTCCATATATCTCAAAATATGTGCGTGATATCAAGAATTCGGCTTCATATTCTTGATAAGAGGGCAAAATTGAGTGGAAGATGAGTCTAACCCCAATTTTAGAGAAACCGTATTAAAATTTGAAAATCGCAAAATGCGATTTCCAGAGAGGTTTTCACGCCCCTGGCACGACGCGCCAAGGGCGCACCTCTGTGTATATTTGCGCCAATGGTTTTTATCTCAGATCAAGGCTTCTAGGTCTTGGTCCTAAGTCTTTCCATGTGAGAAAATACCTTTCTTAGCCATATTTCATCTTCATATCGTACAAGACATTCCCCCATACTCTCTCAAACACTTAGACAAATATTTCACACAAAATTCAACTGCCAAATCTCATTCTGGATCTTAAGGAAATCACACAAGCTTAAAGTTTCCATTCCAATCTTCATCAAGCAATTCTCCAAAGCTAAGTTATGTGAGTTTCAACCATTGTCATCTCACCCACGGTGCCCAAACTTCCTTTTACCTAAATTACATTTTTCTAAGTTTATTTTACTTATGAGTCTTCTATTATGAATTTGACTATAAACTATGTTGGGGTTTTGTAAAAGTGTAATTGTTTATTCATGATTTAAGCCATGAATCTAAAATCTATGATGAGTTTTGATGAGGGGTTTCAATGTATTTTGCAAGGTGGTATTACCAAGTATTGGTGGGTTGATTTACTTCAAGATTTCTTGCATGATTTCACTCTTTAATTTCATAGTTTTACAGTAGCATTACACACCCACCAAGTGTTTGATAAAATATCCGATTTAGGATTATTGAGATATTAATGATCCATTGCATGTCCTATGACTTTTATGACTTTATGATGATGAAAGGATGGCATATATGTGTTTATTTCATGAAAAGTATCTATAGTGTTACAAGTTGACCACACCTAGTTAAGGGGGTGCTAGACCTCAATCACCATGGATTGCGGGGTAAGACCACCATTAACCAATTGAGGGGTTGATGCCTCAATCACCATAGATGGCGTGGTGAGACCACCATCAACCAATTGAGGAGTTGATACCTCAATCACCATGGATGGCGGAGTGAAACCACCGTCAACCAATTGAGGGATTGATACCTCCTTCGCCTCTTCAATGGGGTGGTAGGCCTTGGACATGATGGTCTCTTACTACACATGTAATGTGTTCTATATAAGCATGTTTACTTCAAGCATCACTCATGCATACCATATTGCTATATGCTCATTTATTGCCTAATTATGCGTTTCGATTATGTTGCCTATCTCTTATTGCATGGCATCTGACATACTTAGTACTTCAAACGTACTAACGCATACTCTATGCCTACGTGATGTTACCATGTAGGAACTGGAGCGCCTCAAGATCATTCTCATCCTCCTCGGGGCTAGTGATACCCTCACAAAGCAAGTTTGGTGAGTCCTTAACTCCGGGGACGAAATCTCTTGTTCTTATGTTATGTAAAGACTCTCATTATCTATTTGTATGCTTTGACTGTGAGAGTGAGCCTGAAAAGTTCTCTTGGCCCCTACTCAATTTTAAGCGTAGAGATGTTATTACACAAGTTATGTAATGGTGCTATGAGCTTGGACTCTCTTGACTCTTATATGTTATAATGCTATGAAAGACTTCCCTTAGTCCCTTATACCCTTATTTCTATTCTTTTATTGTTGTTTAATTGCTTTCGTGACCAAGGATGTGTAATGATATATTAAGAGGCTTGATTGGGGTCTCTTCGGGTTTTCCATTCACCGTGTCACGTCTAGGCACCAAGCTTGAGTCATGACACCAAGACTCCCCTTAGTCCTGTTTTCCCTTCTTTATGTCTCTTATTGTTGATGTTTTGTTTCCACAACCAAGGATGTGTGATTGATAGGCTAAGAGGCTTGTTTGAGGTTCCTTCGGGTTCCGCATTCGTCGTGTCAAATCTAGGCCCTAGGCTTAGGTCGTGACATGGGCATATGTTGAATTGTTTCAAGTATAAAAGTAGTAAAATTCAATTTAACAAGTATATGAACTACAAGTTCTAAATTATATTCAACTTAAAGTTCATAACTACTTAAAGTTTACGTCATATCCTAAAATATAATAACTCAAGTTTCAAATAGGCATAAGTTGAATTTTTCTAAGTATAAAAGTACTAAAATTCAATTTAACAAGTATATAAACTCCAAGTTCTAGATTATATTCAACTTAAAGTTCACAACTACTTAAAGTTTACTTCAGATCCTAAAATATAATAATTCAAGTTTCAAATAGGCATAAGTTGAATTTTTCTAAGTATAAAAGTACGAAAATTCAATTTAACAATTATATAAACTCCAAGTAAAATACATTTACCTTTTCTGGTTAGTTTGACGGGTCGATGGGCTAACCTTCAGGGGTCGAATATATCCTACAATGATACAAAAATACATAAGTTCAAAATTTATATACATGGAAGTTTGATTTATAGTCTAATTCAAAGTACCTATTTAAACTACAATCCAAGAATCTACATTCACAAATTCACACGTAAATATTCAAACTAAGAATGTCAATAACTTCAAATACACTTTAATTCCAACTAACAAAACCCAAATCACAAACTAATTCATAACCCATTTCAAGCTAAAATCCTAAAATCCTCATTCAAAAATTAAAATTACACTCAAATTTATAATCTAATTCAAAATACCAAATTTAAACTTCAATCCAAGAATCTACATTCACAAATTCACACTTAAATATTCAAACCAAAATTTTTACTTCAATACACTTCCAACAATGATAATCATTTTCAATACACACATTAATTCAAACTAACAAACCACCACCACCACCACCCCCCCCCCAAATCACAAACTAATTCAAAATACCAAATTTAAACTCAACCTAAAATCGTAACATAAACTTTCTACACTAATTTACAATCAATATTATAATATAACAATGACAACAACATATATAAACAATACTAACAAACAATTCAAGATTATATAATTTTAAGATATATATATATATATATAATGGAAAATAAATTAAAAGAGGAGAGAGAGAGATGGGGGCTACTTACCTATGGACGGAAGTCGGCCAGCTGCCGGCGG
Organism: Solanum medicagineum; assembly: GCA_026153255.1. Classification (NCBI taxonomy): domain Eukaryota; kingdom Viridiplantae; phylum Streptophyta; class Magnoliopsida; order Solanales; family Solanaceae; genus Solanum; species Solanum medicagineum. The sequence continues at coordinate 11,335 of JAPFFP010056885.1, read as the reverse complement.
AGTGGAGGAGGCGACAGTGGCGGCGGTGTACGGGTAGTGGGTGGAAGAGCCGAGGGAGAGGTTTGAAGGTGAGAGGTGGGGGAAATGCTGGGATTTTAGGTTTAGTAAATTATTGAAAAAGACGAATCAACACATCATATTCGAATAGGGGGGCGACGGACGGCGTCCCCAAGTCCCTCGCCCCATTTTAAAAATTAATTATTTTATTTAGTTAATAACTTAATTTTTTAGAAAATAAAAAGCAACGGACAATGCCATTCTGTCCGTCCCAAAATTTTGAAAAAACTTATTATTTATTTATTAAAAGTCATACAATTAAAATATTTAAAGATTTAACTTTAATAAAAAAACTAAGCAATGGACTTCGTCACTGTGTCCATTGCAATTTATAAAAATTAAATAAAATTTGCCAGAAAATTTTTTGAAAAAAAAGCGATGGACTTATAGTTGTAGTCTGTCGCTTTTCATAATTAAAATATTTAAAAAGAAATAAAAATAAGAAAGCGATGGACAGCACCACTTAGTCCCCTCGCTTTTTTTAGCGACGCAGTCTGTCGCTTTTTTCTATCATTTTTTTGCCACTTTTTAGTAGTATAAGGAAAAAGGGTAGAAAACTATAGCGTCAAGAAGGGTCTTTAGTCATTATGTTCCCATATCATTATACCAAAACCCCCTGAGCCTTCGTTACAAGCCAGTAAAGTCTTAAAGTAATCCTAGTCCAAGTAGTCAAAAGTCTTAGTCATGAGTATAGGAGCAAGCATATGGTATTGAGCATGATATTTGAATATCTTTTGTAAGAGTGAGTGATTTTGCATAGTCCCAAGATTATACATTAAAACATCGTCGTGGGTGAGATATGAGAGTTCATTCTGTGAGGTCACTTGCATTGCTTTGTTAACATTAGACACATTTAGTGACTGTGGCTTGTTGATGATTACCTTGCTTGTCATAGTTGCATTGTCGCATGCATTGATCTGTGTTGATTTGTTGGATAGCTATCTAATTATGTTTTCAAAGTTGTGGATATTTGTGCTTTAGGTTGATGTGACGTATGTCATTAGATTGAAGTCTGTGTGCTACTGTGCTACTTATATAGATTGAGCCTATTGCTTGAGGAGAAGCAACAATTTTAAGTTGAGGGTGTTGATGTACTGTCAAAATACAACACTTTTGATGCTTATAACTTGGAATTTTGTGTGTTCTCAATGCAATGTTAGTTGGTTTGATATGTTTTTATGTTTGTTTTGCAGGATTTCAAGGTTGGCACTATTTTTAGGGCAAAGTATGCAAAAGATGTTACATTTGATGTTCCACGAGACCCTTTACGGGCCATAGAGTATTCTATCAGCCGTAAAGGGGGTTTCATGTGCAATTCCAGTGAAGGGTGTATTTCTAAAGTTGAGTGTACGAATATGCGGACGAGTCATAAACTTGGTATCATACCCTGAGGATCAGAAAGTGAAGACTTGTAGAAATTCCATCAGATGAAACCCCCTATGGGCCATAGAAGGGTATTGTAGAAGACAAGTCCATAATTGAAGCAACAGTTCATGAAAGCCTAATCACGACCCCTAAATTGCGATACGACCCATAGAGTACTTCATAGAGCCTGTCGATCCAATTTTCCTAATTTGTTTTGATTGTGTATTCTAAACACTACAAATAGGTGTTTTAGGTAATTTTTCACATAGAACGAAGGGCGAACAGAAGAGAAACATTAGAGAGTTTGAGAAATACTTGTAAAACACTATTTCATCTTTGAACTTCAATCTTCTAAAGAGTTAGATTTCTTGTGCTTAACTCTCTTGCGTAAGTGTTCAATTATAATATTCAAATTCATAAGTCTTGCATTTACACCGATCATGAGTAGCTAAATCTACAACTAGTATTGTGGAAATAATGAAAAACTAACAAGGAAAAATTGGATAATTCGTAATTCTTGGAAAGTGTGCATGCATGTATTAATTAATTCTCTTTGTATTGAATGCTTTCTAATAGTGGCCAACATTAGAATCCGCCTAGTGTTACTAACTTGATCAAGGTAGTAACAAATAGGAAAAGAGAGTAATTAATAAGATTTGATTGATATTTCTCGTCTAATCAATCGAACTAAGCCAAGGGAAGGTTACACTGGGACAATAGGTAAGGGTTAGTAATGTCACACTATGGTGATAGACCAAATGACATAGGAAAATTTACCTCTTGCCTAGGCCAAAGGGTTTAATGAACTTTAACGTACTGTTTTGCATGCTAAACGCTGGAAAAGAATTCAATTATCTGGTAATACTGAGTTAGGGAACCATAAAGAACACAATAACCTAGTTTCTCTTCATATTGGTTGAACACTTGTCTTAGCTTAGCATTACTCTTAATAGTTATTATAACCGTCCCCCCTTTTGGGGAGATAAGTTGGTTAATTAACTCATATTGTAATCGAATTCTTCTAAGTCTACCATATTCCCTGTGGGATTCGACCCTAACCTTGGTTAGGTTATATATCTTAACAACGACCGCTTTAGCCTAAAAAAGGAGGTGTAGCTTGGGCAACATCATTTGGACAATCCAAAATCATGTGGTCGATTTTGCCACACCCGAAAAAAGCATTTTTGTTCCTCAAGCATGCACCACTATGATTCCTTCCACATTTTGGGCACCTTGGAAGAGTCATTCCACCATTTCCATCTTGAGTTCTTGGGTTGAACACCCTATCATTAACAAACCTTTGGCCTTGAGCATTAAAGGATCCTCGCCTTGAAACTTGTGACCTGGTTGAAAATGACCACCCTTAGTACCTTAAAATTCATCATCATAATGATCCCTCTTGGACTCTCCACTCCTCCTCTTTCTAAGCTTTTGTCTTTCAAGTTGCTCGGCATAAGTCATGAGTCAAGACAAGTCCATATCTCCTATGAGCATGGTTGTCACAACCCAAGCCTAGGGCCTAGACATGACGCGGAAAATGGGGAACCTAATCAAGCCTCTTAACATATCATTACACATCCTTGGTCGCAGAAGCAATTAAATAACCATAAGAGAGTATAAATAAGGGAACACAGGGCTAAGGTACATCTTTCATATCATAAAACATCAAGACAAAGAGTGTCAAGGCTCATAGCATCATTACATAAGTTGTCCAACAACACCTCTGAACATAGAACTTAGTGGAAGCCAAGGCAAGCAACTAGGCTCACCCTCATAGTCATAATAGCCAACATATAAGGAATTAATATATAGCATAACCAAGAGAATCATGTCCTCAGAGTTGAGGACTCGCCAACTTTCTTTGAGAGAATTCGTACTAGACACATGAAGGAGGAGGATGACAAGTGGAGCTGCGGTTCCTACATGTTAACATCATATAGGCATAGAGTATACGTTAGTATGTTTGAATGTACTAATTATGTAGGGCAATGCAACAAGAGATAGGCAACATAATCAAAATATATAATTAGGCAATAAATGAGGATATAGCAATATGGTATGCATGAGTGATGTTTGAAGTAAAACATGCTTACATAGAACATGTTACATGTGTAGTAGGAGACCATCATCATATACCAAGCAACTTAGTACTCGGAATCTAATGTAAACCACCCCTTAGTAGTGATTGAGGTGCCAACCCCTCAATTGGTTGATGGACATGACCATACTCCACCGGAAGTGATTGAAGTACCAATCCCTCAATTGGTTGATGGCTTACCACCCCCATCCAAGGCGATTGAGGTACCAACCCCTCAAGTAGTTGATGGACATGACCACCCTCCGCCGGAAGTTATTAAGGTACCAACCTCTCAATTGGTTGATGTCTTACTACCCCCATCCGAGGCGATTGAGGTACCAACCCCTCAACTAGTTATGGACATGACCACCCTCCGCCAGAAGTGATTGAGGTACTAGCCCCTCAATTGGTTGATGGCTTACCACCCCCATCCGAGGTGATTAAGGCATAATCCCTCAATTGGCTATGGTCAACTCACAACACAACAGATACTTCTCATGAAATCAACACATGTGTACCATCCTTTCATCATCATAAAGTCACTTAACTCATATGCATGCATTAGGCCTTCAACAACTCAAGAAACATAATTTAGACATTTTATCAAACACTTGGCGATTGTGTAATGCTAGTGTAGAACTATGCAATTCAAGAGTGAAATCATGCAAGAAAACTTAATGTAAAACCACCCACTAATACTTGGTGATACCCTCATGAAATATACATCAAAACTTTCATAAAATCTCAAGATAGGTCTAAGATTCATAGCTCAAAACATGCTTAAATAGTCACACTTTTACAAAATCCCAACATAGTTCATAGTCAAATTCATGATAGAAAACCCATAAGTAAAATCAACTTACAAAATAGTAATTTTGGTGAAAAGGAAGCTTGGGCACTATGGGGGAAAGGAGCCAATGGTTGAAACCCATATACCTTAGCTTTGGAGAATCTCTTGATGAAAATTGGAATGGAGACTTAAAGTTTGAGTGAAATCCTTAAGATTCAAAATGAGTTAGGAACCCTTGATTTTGAGTAAAATATTTGTCTAAGTGTTTAGGAGAGTATTGAGAATGTCTTGTATGATATGAAGGTGAAATATGAGTAAGTATAGGTATTTTTCGCATGGGAAGATTTAGTCCCAAGACCAAAAATTCTTGGACCGAAAAAAGAAAACAGTGCAAAAATAATACTGGTCCGCGATGGAGGCGCGTCGCGGTAACATTGCGGACAGACACTAGATAAGCAAAATTATGGATTTTTGAATTTTGATACGGTTTCCCTAAAATTGGGGTTAGAACCCTTTTCGACTCAATTTTGCCTCCCAATCAAGAATATAAAGTGGATTTTTGATATCATGCATGGATTTTGAGATATATGAAAATTACCATTCTGGGCACTTTCGAGGCACATTTTTGGGCACTTTTTGTGGTCGTTTCAATATCTCCCCCTTGGGAACATTCATCCTCGAATGTCAAAGAAGCGTACATAAGAAGAGTAATCATGAGGAAATCAGCCCCAACAAGAATGCAATAATGCACTTAAATATCATTTCAAAAATCTCAACATAAGTGTCAAAATCACCATGAACTTGTCAACATAAACATGAATGCATATAAATGACATAGGGGAAGACACATGAGACATGAAATCACATAGAAGACTTAAAATTAGTACCTTAGGCTTGAGTAGAATGGAACAAATAGGGGTATCTCTTTTGCATGTCCGCTTCGGCCTCCCATGTAACACTTTCGACTTGTTGATTCCTCCAAAGGACCTTAATGGAAGTCACATTCTTGTTCCTCAACCTATTCACTTATCTATCCAAGATCTCTAATGGAATGTCTTCATAAGTAAAGTTGCCTTCAACAACTCCCACAACATCCAATTGAACAATGGCATTCAGATCACCCACACATTTCCTCAATATGGATACATGAAAGACCAGATGAACCAAGTCCATTTCCCTAGGCAACACTAACTCATAGGCCAGCTTGTCAATCCTCCTCAACACCTTATAAGGACCCACAAATCTTGGACTCAATTTACCCTTGTTACCAAAACGAACCACACCTTCATTAGTGAAACATTCAAATAGACCCAATCACCAACTTTAAATTCAAGCTCCCTTGTCCTCACATCGGCATAGGAGTTTTGACGACTTTCAGCTGTTTTCAACCTTTCCCTAATCAACCTTACCTTCTTCAAAGCCTCCATGACCAGATCCGGACCCAACAAAGCCATTTCTCCCACTTCAAATCACCCATCTGGTGACCTACAACCCCTACCATAGAGGGCCTCAAAAGGAGCCATACCAATGCTAGAACGATAATTATTATTATAAGCAAACTAAATCAATGGAAGATGATCATCCTAACCACCATTAAACTCCAAAACACAATCTCTAACCATATCTTCAAGAGTTTGGATATTGCTTTGGGCTTGGCCATCCGTTTGAGGGTGAAAGGTCGTACTAAGCTTAACCTTGGTACCAAGACCTCTTTGGAAGGACCTCCAAAAGTTTTAAGTGAATTGAGCACCATGATTCGATATGATAGACAAGGGCACCCCATGCTATCTAACCAACTCATGAATATACAACTTAGCATAGTCTTCGACCCCATAAGTAGGCTTAACTGATAGGAAATGAGCCAACTTTGTCATTCTATCAACCACAACCCAAATAGAATCAAATCCCTTTCTAGTATTAGGCAACCCAAACACAAAATCCATATTACTTTCCTCCCACTTCCAAGTAGGAATCTCTATATCTTGGGTTAGGCCACCCAGCCTTTGGTGTTCAGCTTTGTCTAATTGGCAACTATGACAACCAGATACAAATTTAGCAATGTCTTTCTTTATACCACCCCACCAAAACACATCCCTCAAATCTCTATACATCTTGGTAGAACCAGGGTGAATAGAATAAGAAGAATTATGAGTCTCATCAAGAATCTTCTTTCTTTAATCATCAACACAAGTAAAACAAAACCTACCTTGGTATCTAAGAGCACTATCTCCCCTTTGGGAGAAAACCTCCACCTTTCCCTCTCTCACCAACACCTTCAATTCTAACAAGGAGGGGTCAAGATCTTGCTTTGCTTTTACCTCATCAACCAAGGAAGACTTTGAACTATCAACAAACACAATACCACCACTATCAACCTCTTACAACCTAATGCCAACCTAGCCAACTGATGGACCTCTATAGCCACCTCTTTGTCCCCACTATAAACTTTAGCTAGGTTACCCACAGACACCCTACTCAAAGCATCCGCCAAAACATTAGCCATACCGGGATGATAATGCACGCTCATATCATAACCCTTAAGAAGCTCTGACCACCTTTCTTGCCTCAAGTTGAGATCTTTTTGACAGAACACATATTTGAGACTTTTATGATCGGTAAACACATCAACATGCACTCTATAGAAATAATAATGCCAAATTTTCAAAGAAAATACCACGGCAGCCAATTCAAGATCATGAGTAAAATAATTCTTTTCATGCATTTTGAGTTGTCTAGAAGCATAGGCTATTACCTTACCACTTTGCATTAAAACACAATCCAAACCAATTCGGGAAACATCACAATACACAACAAACCCTTCCAACCCTTCCGGTAGAAACAAGATAGGAGTGGACACACTCATCGGTCCACACAAACTTAGCCTTCTGTTAGGTCAACTTAGTCATGGGAGAAGCAATAGAAGAGAACCCATGCACAAATCTCCGGTAGTAACCCGCTTAGCCCAAGAAGCTTCTAATGTCCTATGGAGTCAATGATCTAGGCTAATTTCGAATCATATTCGTCTTTTTAGGATCAACTTTAATACCATCCCCCAACACCATATGACCTATAAAGACAACCACTTTCAACCAAAATTCACATTTTTCATACTTGGCATACAACTTATCTTCCCTCAATCTTTGAAGCACTTCCCTCAAATGAGTCACACACTCCTCCTCACTATGGAAATAGATCAAAATATCATCAATGAAAACCGCCATGAACAAATCAAGATAGGTTTTAATGACCCCATTCATAAGATCCATGAAGATAGCTGGTGCATTGGTCAACCCAAAATACATAACAACAAATTCATAATGCTCATACCTAGTCCAGAAAGCCATCTAGGGAGTATCACACTCCCTCACCTTCACTTGATGATACCCGGACTGAAGATCAATCTTAGAGAAGTGACTAGCCCCTTGAAGTTGGTCAAATAAATCATCAATCCTTGGGAGAGGGTACTTAGTCATGATGGTAACCCTATTAAGTTGCCGATAGTTAATGCCCATTCTAAGTGACCCATCTTTCTTCTTCACAAACAACACCAGTGCACCCCAAGGTGATTGGCTAGGTCTAATAAAACCCTTCTCCAACAAATCTCTCAATTGATCCTTCAACTTCTTTAACTCCATCGGGGGCCATACAGTAAGGGGGAATAGAAATGGGTTGAGTATTGGGGAGGAGGTGTATGCCAAAATCTATTTCCCTTTCAAGAGGAACACCGAGAAGGTCATCTGGAAAGACATCAAGGAACTAATTTACCACTAGAACTGACTCTATATGAAGGACCTTGGACTGAACATCCCTAACCCTCACAAGAGGATAGAGACACCCATTAGAGATCAACTTTTGGGCTTTAATGCAAGAAATAAACCTACCCTTGACAACTACATCATGACTCTCCCACTCAAGGATGGGTACATTCTGGGAATTGAAACTTGACCCTACATGTTCTACAATCAATAGAGGCATAATATGTATGCAACCAATCCATCCCAAGAATGACGCCAAAATCCACCATATCCAACTCAACAAGACCACAAGGCAATATTTTATGCAAGATGCAAATGGACAATTTCTGTAGACCTTTCTAGTAACAATAGAAGCACCGATGGAAGTAGACACCTCATAAGACTCACACAACAATTCGGGCTCAACATGAAACCTTTTGGCAACAAAAGGAGTAACAAAATAAAGTGTAGCACCTGGGTCTATCAATTCATATACATCAAAATCAAAGACTTTTAACATACCAGTGACGACATCGGGCACCTCATCAACCCCTTGTCTCCCTTGGAGTGCATAGAATCTATTGTGCCTTGGGGCACCACCTTGTTGACCTCCTCTCCCTAAAGAAACCACAGTAGCACCCCGGCCTTGTGGACGAACATCCTTACCCTTGTTACGACTGCGTGGACAATCAATCATGTTGTGGCCTCATTACTCCTCCTCTTTCTCAAATTCTCCCCCTCCAATTGCTTGGCATAAGTCATCAAGCGGGAAAAATCCATGTCACTAATCAACATGGTGGTATGAATTTCTTTACTCACCAAATTGCATACACCCATCACAAACTTATTCATTCTAGACCTTGAGTTGGCAACCAAGTATGAAGCATATTTTGAGAGTTGGTTGAACTTAGGGCATACTCCCTCACACTTATAGATCTTTGCTTCAAATTCATGAACTCCATCATTTCATCCTCCCTAAGCTCAAGAGGAAAGAACCGGTTGAGGAAAGCCACCTTAAACTCCTCCCATAAAATCATATTGTTTTTCCCCTTCTCCTCCTTCCATTGAGTGTACCATATTTGGGCCACCCCCTTGAGTTGGTAGGTCGCCAACTCTGTCTTCTCTTCTTATCTCACACCCATGATAGCTAACACTTTGTATACCTCATCAATAATCTCTTGAGGATCCTCATCCACCTTAGACCCATTGAACTCTGGTGGGTTCATCCCTAAAGTTTCTCTTACCTGAGATGCCAGAGTAGGAGCATGAGAGGCTTGGGCCCCTTGATTGACTTGATTAGCCACAACTTGAGCTAGCACGGTGAGAGCATCCCAGAGCTCTCCATGAGCCAGTTGTTCCTTGGATGTGCGGGCTCTTTTCCCTCTTGTGTTAGGATTGATATAGCATACCAAAGAACATTTGGAGGAAAACCTTACCTAACTTCTTCAGCACGACATAGAGTAAAAAGAAGGGAAACATTTCCTAAAATGTCTCATAGCCTCTTACTCATAGTTGTGGTGCACAACACAACCATGAATAAGACTATAATCAATGCAGTATGTTGGATGCCAAGGACCATTAACAACCTAGTTCTTTGATACCAAGTTTGTCATGACTCAATCCTACGACCTACACATGACACGACAAGTAGGGAACTCGAAACGACCCCAATCAAGCCTCTTAACATATCATTACACATCCTTGGTCATGTTGAAGCAATTAAATAACAATAAAAGAGTCGAAAAAAGGGAACATGGGGCTAAGGGACATCTTTTATATCATAATACATCAAGATTCAAAGAGAGTCAAGGCTCATAGCATCATTACATAACTTGTCCAACAACACCTCTAAACATAGAACTTAGCGGGGGCCAAGACAAGCAATCGGGCTCACCCTCATAGTCATAGCAGCCAATATAAAAGGATTTCATGTGTAGCATAACCAAGAGAAATATGTTCTAAGATTCGAGGACTTGCCAACTTGCTTTAAGAGAATTTGTACTAGCCATATGGAAGAGGATGACCACGTAGCTCTGGTTCCTACATGGTAACATCATGTAGGCATAGAGTATGTGTTAATAAGTTTGTATGTACAAAGTATGTAGGATGCAATGCAACAAGAGATAGGAAACTTAATCGAAATGCATAATTAGGCAATAAATGAGCATATAGCAATACGGCATGCATAAGTGATGCTAGAAGTAAAGCGTGCTTAGATAAAGCATGTTACATATGTAGTAAGAGACCATCATCATAGACCAAGCAACTTAGTACTCGTAATCAAAGGTAAACCACCCTTAGTAGTGATTGAGGTACCAACCCCTCAATTCGTTGACGGATATGACCACGCTCCACCGAAAGTGATTGAGATACTAATCCCTCAATTGGTTAATGGCTTACCACTCCCATCTGAGGCGATTGAGTACCAACCCCTCAACTGGTTGATGGACATGACCACCCTCCGCCGGAAGTGATTAAGGTACCAAACCTCAATTGGTTGATGGCTTACCACCCCCATCCGAGGTGATTGAGGCATCACCCCTTAATTGGCTATTGTCAACTCACAACACAATAGATATTTCTCATGAAATCAACACATGTGTACCATTCTTTCATCATCATAAAGTCACATAACTCATATGTCATGCATTAGGCCTTCAACAACTCAAGAAACATAACCCAGATATTTTATCAAACACTTGGCGGGTGTGTAATACTAGTGTAAAACCATGCAATTAAAGAATGAAATCATGCAAGAAAACTTAATGTAAAACCACCAACCAACACTTGGTAATACCCTCATGCAATATACATTAAAACCCTTCATAAAATCTCAAGATAGGTCTAAGATTCATAGCTCAAAACATGATTAAATAGTCACACTTCTACAAAACCCCAACATATTTCATAGTCAAATTCATATAGAAAACCCATAAGTAAAATTAACTTAGAAACTAGTAATTTAAGTGAAAAGGAAGCTTGGTCACTATGGGTGAAAGGACTCAATGGTTGAAATCCACATACCTTAGCTTTGGAGGATTTATGGATGAGATTGGAATAGAGACTATGAAGCTTGAGTGAAATCCTTAAGATCCGGAATGAGTTTGGAACCCTTGATTTTGAGTAAATATTTATCTAAGTATTTGGTATAGTATTGGGCAATTTCTTGTATGATATGAAGGTCAAATATGGCTAATTATAAGTATTTTGATGCATGGTAATACTTAGGCCCAAGACTGTTAGACCCCGTAATTAGCGTAATTGGGGGCGAAGTGCCAACTTGAAAACTTTTGTGAATATTGTGCAAATTAA